>JAWPHD010001594.1:0-307790 GCA_037043455.1 Cyrtodaria siliqua | reverse complement strand
GAACATAATTGACAGGCTCCATGAATTTGAGAGAGAAAACCCCAATCAGTTAGGCCAGTCAAAATACAGGTGTCAAGACAGACTACAACATGTGTCAGATGCAACCTATTGTCAATATTGATTGACATGTTGTTGTTTATTTCCTGTACTTGCTACATGATTTCATGCCGAATGCAACTGAACAATGAGTTCACCGAGGTGCATTCGCACTTTAGGCATATTAAAGGGACCGGAGACATTTTGAAAAAATACTAATGTGTACCAATACGCGTTAAACTATTATAATGTGTTTTAGTTGCATTTAATTTAAACGAGCGAACAACATTACATAATTTATTGTCCTGAATGTAAAATTGCGTATTCATAGGTTCGACTTGAAACATATGTATTATATTGTCATTGTACATGATCGATGTATATGTCTGGCTTTGCACGTATGTGACATACTGGTTGGGAGTGCCCTCCGCTTTTAAAGGGACACGCGGCAATCTCGAATTATGTATCAATCATCAAAACTAGCACCTGTATTTATAAAGCAACTGTTATTGTGACTTTGAATCATTCAACTGATGCTTTCGTTTAAGGTACCCATGGCAAGTATGTCCATCATTAAAATAAGCAATATAATCAATAATAATTTTGACTTTAAAACTTCCTGCATTGAATATATTATTGGTGCACTATAAATCAAACGTTAGTAAAATGCGAAACCAGTTTGGATGATACTATCAGTATACTTACTATTAATGATTGAACAAATGCAGGTTATGATATGTGAAAAACTAACGGGCCGCCGTTAAACTATCAAGATTGCAGTACATCCCTTTAACACATCATATGCGGATCTATCACCGACGATCATTACAGGGATAAATACGGCAATCATGGGGTTTGTATCAAGCCTAAAACATAGCACCTCGATTAATTTTGTTAAATACGTCTTGTATATTCAAATACAAGTGTGAGTTTTTTTCAATTAATATGCTATAACAATTTGAACACTTTGAACCAATAAGTAATAGTATTAATTGCAAAATTCAAGATTGCCGTGTGCCCCTTTGAGATTGAACACAAACAACTTCAAAGAAAGATGAGACAGGGGGATGAATTGTCCTTTAACTGTCCACACGGAACAAAGGTATGCAGCTCTAATGCGCAAGGTCTTATCCATCCACTGAATTTTCCGGGCCGTAGTGATGTTTCACTGGACATTGACGGTCTGGCTGTGTCTTGCGGCGTATACATGCAACTCGGTTATACACTAATGCAGGACACGAAGTCTGTATCAGCTTCTTTAATGTTGACAAATACAAACGTTGGCTTTTACTTGCACGTGCCGGTATCAATATTACATCGGGGCATATACGGCGCCAGCAATTTCCGAGAGAAGATAAGATGAGGGATAATGTTTCTATCTATCATACACGCCTCCGCCATGAAGCGAATCCCTCGGGGAGTAGAGGTCTGCAGCTTTAAGCGCAGTGACTTACCCCACTAAACTTTCCTGTTTCACTGAACATTGTAGGTCTGGCTATTTATTGCGGCGTGTACATGCCAACTCTTCTTCCCTTCATAGTTATACACTAATGCAGGACACGAAGTTGTTATCAGCTCCTTTAATGCTGAAAAGCAAAAATGTGTGCTTTTACTCGCACTTGCGGGTATCACTCTTATATCGGGGCATTTACTGCGACAGCAACCTCAGAGGGAAGATGAGACAAGAGATGTTGATTCCTATCAGACACGTCTACGCCTGCGAGTATCATCTGGTTTACAATGTCCGGCTGCTGATCAGTCATTTCCCCGCCAAAAACATTGTCACATAAATGGAATGGTCTTAATTCAAAGAAAGAACAGTCCATTATATATATGTAGAGGGCTAAGGGTTAAATATTCCTTCAAAGGCCACCAAAGAATAAGGTCTCGATAATACTCATAAACAAATGGGTAAAAAATAACAAGCACACATACGCATAAACAGATATCTTTATTAAGCGAAAACACATATTTATACTTTAGAAGAGATGACACAGAAGTATGATTTTGTACATGCATTCAGATTTTTTTCTCCATTTCTTCCACTTCTCGAATCCAATATAGCCCAATTATTTCACTTCCTGAAATACCATGTCACCCCTCTGCCCACTCTCAGTCTCAACATTATATTAAACAAATTATATAATATAATACCATAGGTTGATACATGTAATTGAAAACATGCCTGAACATTCATTAATACGAAATCAGACGTTAATTATGTACATTATACAAACTGATGCAGTTTGGCATCCCGTTCAACCCATGGAAGGTCACATTGAAACAAAAACGGGACTGCGGGGTTGGGGGATGTCGAAGTGAATTGAAGTTTTACGGCTCTCCAATACAAAATGGTTATCTAGTGCCAACAGGATTGAACATTCCAAGCCCACTCTCCATGTACATCTAGATGCACATTCTTAGACTATTGTCAACACTCCGGTTTTTTTGCTTTCTGCCACCGCTCAAGTAGCAACTGAAACAAGACAGAAAACACGATGGAGACTTCTAATGAACATGACAAACACTGCCATATAAATGGACATGCATCACTTACGCACACAGACTGAGGCCGCTAAACTGAGGCCGCTAAACAAACACAAATAACGTACTTTAAAGAGAATTATTTTATTACTCACTCTGTTGCAGAAAACATATTTACACATTACATAAACAATGTTTCAATCACATACTATCATAATGATTTTAAACTGTACTAAAAATTAAAACAGGCTTCAAATATTTTGAAAATGTAGCTTATGCCATGCACGTTCACATTTACATAGTCTTGATCCTCTTCGACGCTTGATTGTAAATACAAACGTACTGACCGTTTGTGCAGAAACAAATGTGAAAGAAACAAATGTGAAAGTGGAAGCACGTGACCGTAATTATTATTTTTTAAACTATTTCTGACCATCCGCATTTAGTTCGTCGATATAATGATGAAGTTTCCCTCTATGTTTATATATAAATTTATTATCTTTCTGCCTTTCTGTATATCTTGGTTAGTAGGTGTTTCTGTCTCCGCCAATCAGAAACGATACCATCATCTCGGCAAAAGTCAAACTTTGTTTAGGAGAACTGTTCTATACGTTTGTGATGAAAACAAGCAAGCGTCGCAAATGTTCTAGACTAATATTTACACTGAACGGATATTTAAAAGAATACAATCACTACAAACACTTCTGTATTAAACATTGACAGTTTGTCTTGAACCCTCCTTCACCCCCACCAACTCACAGACTGTTTCTATACTATTCTTTATTACAGGCCTGAAGTACATGGAAGTTTTGAAAGTTTTCAAAATAATGGCCAGATTGGCTCATGAAGCAACATATTTACTATATAAACAAAGAGTCACATGACTGATGAATTGAATTAAATTGAATTGGGGTTTTACGGCGATCAATACATACATTCATCAAAATACAAATAATAAAATCCCACAGGGTTTTGTGCCTATTAAAACATATTATTTGGAACAGTAAATTAGTTTATCTTAGCAGACATCACCATACATAAGAGATTTCTTCAGTATGTGCATATCCATAACTAAGAAAAAATAGATTTACTTGGGAGAAGAAAAATATAATTTAATTATTATATAATAATTCATTACGTAATTTAAATGCTTTGAGTACTAAACAATACGAATTGAAATACTTCCCTTTTGTTTTCGCTTTTTAACAATCGAAGTCGGCATTATACATTTAAACATACTTGGCCGTTGGAAATAAAATGTTTACAGTCAAACACCATTGATGCCACGAATGCTTTATTTAGACGCAGAATACTTTAGGAGTTACAAAGTCAGTAAGTAGTATGTTTACTTATAAAGAGACACAAGAACAATTCACTTTTTGATACTATAAGTCTGTTGTTTTTGTTTTGTATCAATATGTTCAAGTTTCCTATTAAATATTAGCTCATTTGGACCACTTTCCAGTAGAGTTCGGTTGTGCCGTCTGGCCAATAGTACTTCCTGGCGTAATAGCAGTAACGGTGGCCGTCTGTTGCATTCCAGCAGTATAAATACCACCGATACCACGTATTGCACGGAGTAGATCGCTTTTCTATTCCATCATCCCTGCTCACTGCAAGCATAACACAGAAACATTTAGGATATCATCATATACCAGAATTTGTGAGATATAGAACTCTGGAAAACAATATAAATTTAAAAGAATACAACAAGAAAGGCAATTTATGCCCATTATATAGTTACATGTGGTATAAGTTTAATAAAATCAGTTATAATCAACGAAAGGCTGTCATATTAGTTCATATACTGTACAGTAAAGAGTGTAGCTTTATCTTGTTCATACTTAGTAACAGTAATGGACTACCATACTCAGTAATGGACTACCATACTCAGTAATGGATTACCATACTCAGTAATGGATTACCATACTCAGTAATAGACTACCATACTCAGTAATGGATTACCATACTCAGTAATGGATTACCATTCTCAGTAATGGACTACCATACTTAGTAATGGACTACCATACTTAGAAATGGAGTACTTTAATACGCTCCCTCCTTTTCGGTTTCTTAATGGTGAAGATTTCTCTTAATAGCCTCTATCCGGCTTAGTGTTTACGATAGGTTTTATCCGATAGTCTCTATCCTATACTAGGAGCACTACTTCAACGAAACCAAATCAGTAACGTCGACGACTATGCCTGTTTGACGGTAGAACTTTCTACATTTCAGAAGATTTAAAATATTCAGTCGAAGAAAACAAAATAAAATGTTCTATATAGTCTTTGGTTTCATTAAATATATGGTGTCAAGCGACTTACATTCCATCCAATACACGTCTGTTCCGTCACACATCTCCTGAACGTTCTCCGACAACATATAACTAGGTAACAATCTGTCGGTGAACAAGAACTTCTTTTCCGACGATTCTCTCTCTGTTTTCACATTGACCTGTTAAAACAATATAATGCGTTCCGGATGATATATGTAATATTTATAGCATTTTTTTTTTCGAGTATATGCGATTTATACTGCTTCTCGAGGGCCGCAGGCTCAGACCTTCAGGTTTATGAAAATTTTATCATAAGCAAGAACAAAGGAAAACCATTAGAGCTATGGTGCAAGGTATGAGCTATTTTGGAGATGCGATTGTACATTATTCAAAGTGTGGGGTGAACGCGAAACGAGCGTAACTAAATATAAATCAAGAGTGATATACGCTATGTTGGCTTAAACCCATGGAAATGTACAGCTTCTCTTAATGTGAATGCATGTGTCATGTTTTTATTTACTGAAATCCGCGACTTTCACAAATACGTTTATCAGTTTTACCTATGAATGAATATTAACATGTTTTGATTGTAAGATATGGATCAGCGATTTTAGAAATGTATGCCTACTCAATTATAGTTTTAATAAACACAATATACGCATGGAACACACATCAAAAGGAGAAATTCTCAGTTTGGAATGTTGTCGTTTGGACTTTAGCGCACTAATATTTAAAAATACGTAGTACTTAACGATATAATACTTTAATAACCCTTTCGCTGCCACGTCAAAAACATTCATTTTACGATAGGGTAGGCCCTGAGCAACATGCATACTATGTGCATGCTGATCAGGGCTTACACCGTTCGCCATTCAGTAAGCATGATTTTCATAACACGTTATGTATAAGTTATTCCCGGAATGTTTGAATTCAAATTTTAGCAGACGACATTTGAAATTTGACTGCGAAAGTGTTAAAGTAAAAAATGATACTGGAATAATTAATTGAGGTGTTAATAATACTTCAAGATTGTTGTGTGGCAATTTAAGACAAAGGTCATGTACACATGTGATATATACCTCTGTGTTTGCCATGTCTTTCTGAACTTGACTTGGTGTTCCGGCTTGAGTACGGTTCATATAATAGGCGTAGCACGCGCCCTCCTTCTTTGTCTCAGCGTCTCGGAATCGGTAAACTATTATGCCCTGTATGTGATAAAATATACCAAAATGAGATTTTATATAAACGACAACACAGAGTTTCAAACAAAACATGAGATGAAATAAATAAATAAATCAGACGGGAGACGTTTTAACGTCACCACGATTTTACTGATGGTAGCTTATGGTAATATACATGTTTAGCATCACATATGATACTGTTGTTTCTTTTTGACTTGCATCTCGGAATACAATACGAGTATCATCGACAATAAAAATAGTAACTATTCCTTAATCATCGTCAGTGTTTTCTAATATTTCTATTATTTTTATTTTACAGTTTATTGCTTCGACTTACATGCTTGTAGTCGTACACTAGCCTCATTTCATTTGGAACTGTGACGTCAACCTCGTCATCATTGACCACTTTTATTTTCTCCTGGACAGTTTCACCTTTGTCTGTGTGGTACGTCACCCACGATTCCTAGATAAACAATATGTATATCAAGTGTTATGAGAAATTATACAGTAGGCATTCGAGAAACATATGCAATAGTGATATGAGTACTCTAAAATAAGGAATAGCAGTGATTTGTCTCCCCTGATATTAGACTGGTGCCCAATCGTAACTATTCAAGAATGTACTTTGGCGACGATGTGTCAAGGACGTCAGGGGACCAGTCTACCCTAATATCTCTCCCCAAACAACATCTCGTATACTCCCCAAACAACATCTCGTAGACTGCTTCGCAGCATTACTGGTCTTGATCATCTTCGACGCTTGATTGTAAAAAGAAACGTATTGACCGTTTGTCAGACATAAATATGAAAGAGGAAGCGCGTGACTGTAATTATTATGTTTTTATTAAAATATTTCTGACCATCCGTATTTAGTTCGTGGATATAATAATGAAGTTACTCTATTTGTTTATCTTTGTTTATTAATAAATGTATTGTCTTTCTGCCTTTCTGTATATCTTGGATAGCAGGTGTTCCTGTCTCAGCCAATCAGAAACCTTATCAATGTATCGCCAAAAATCAAACTTTGTTTAGGAGGACTGTTCTAGACGTTTGTCTCGCGCCTTGGATTCACGTCAAAACAAATTTACATTCAAAATCAAAAGTTATCATCCAAATTTTGCATTATTATTCAGCCGATTGCTCCATCAATGTTTTATTTACATGAAAGCAGCGTAAAACCTTCATCTGCATTGTACAAACACACAACGCAAAAGTATACATCAACACGTACGGCTAGCGGCCATATCGTTGACATAGCAACAGTTCACTATTTGCTGTGCCGTTGCCTTCCAGCTAACAAAATGTCAAGATTTTGAACATACCGAAGCGTCGTGATACACACGAGGCGGGATCCCGAAGAATGACAAGATTGGCCGAGCGTTTACGATTGCAAATAACCAAGTTTGACCATTTGGTTCGCTTCTATTAGTATTATTATTTCTCTATATCAGTAGGCATTTCAATAACCAATTATAAACCATCGCAAACTCTTTTTCTATTAAAATTTGTTTGAAGGTTGTAAATATGTATGAAGAAAAATACCCGTTCAGGTCACTGTTTAAAATCATATTGTTTAAAATGATACTTATTTATGGAAGAATAAACATAATTTAAATGCAATACAACACAAAAGAGATTACATTTCACGACCGGGTTAACAACAGCAGAGAGTGCTGATAAGCCCAAGGTCACTGCTATCTCCCATTAAGTGAAATTTGGTGAACAAACATCAATTTAGGTGTCCTTTTATTGAAATGTAGTGCATCATAGAAGAGACAGCATAATTAAAACTTCTTTACAAATTTAATGGAAATCAGGTCGGTATTTCCAAACTGTATCAAAGATCATCTTTTGTGGCAAGTGTCGATCGTTTCGAGTTAGTAATAATAATAATAATAATAATAATAATAACTAGATTTTGATCAGAGACCTGATCAAACGGGCTTTCAATGTCATGTACAATCATTGAACGTGTATGGCGGTTCCGTACTATTTGCTAGACTGTTTACTGCGTATTAATGCGTTGTCGCTACTGGAGGGTGGTTCGGTGGAACGCAATAGTTCCGTGTAAAACGCCCAGCGTTCCTTTAAAACGCCCAGCGCACCTTTAAAAAAGAACACCGCACCCAAAAGTGCTGTGAAGACAGCCCACTGAACATAATTGACAGGCTCCATGAATTTGAGAGAGAAAACCCCAATCAGTTAGGCCAGTCAAAATACAGGTGTCAAGACAGACTACAACATGTGTCAGATGCAACCTATTGTCAATATTGATTGACATGTTGTTGTTTATTTCCTGTACTTGCTACATGATTTCATGCCGAATGCAACTGAACAATGAGTTCACCGAGGTGCATTCGCACTTTAGGCATATTAAAGGGACCGGAGACATTTTGAAAAAATACTAATGTGTACCAATACGCGTTAAACTATTATAATGTGTTTTAGTTGCATTTAATTTAAACGAGCGAACAACATTACATAATTTATTGTCCTGAATGTAAAATTGCGTATTCATAGGTTCGACTTGAAACATATGTATTATATTGTCATTGTACATGATCGATGTATATGTCTGGCTTTGCACGTATGTGACATACTGGTTGGGAGTGCCCTCCGCTTTTAAAGGGACACGCGGCAATCTCGAATTATGTATCAATCATCAAAACTAGCACCTGTATTTATAAAGCAACTGTTATTGTGACTTTGAATCATTCAACTGATGCTTTCGTTTAAGGTACCCATGGCAAGTATGTCCATCATTAAAATAAGCAATATAATCAATAATAATTTTGACTTTAAAACTTCCTGCATTGAATATATTATTGGTGCACTATAAATCAAACGTTAGTAAAATGCGAAACCAGTTTGGATGATACTATCAGTATACTTACTATTAATGATTGAACAAATGCAGGTTATGATATGTGAAAAACTAACGGGCCGCCGTTAAACTATCAAGATTGCAGTACATCCCTTTAACACATCATATGCGGATCTATCACCGACGATCATTACAGGGATAAATACGGCAATCATGGGGTTTGTATCAAGCCTAAAACATAGCACCTCGATTAATTTTGTTAAATACGTCTTGTATATTCAAATACAAGTGTGAGTTTTTTTCAATTAATATGCTATAACAATTTGAACACTTTGAACCAATAAGTAATAGTATTAATTGCAAAATTCAAGATTGCCGTGTGCCCCTTTGAGATTGAACACAAACAACTTCAAAGAAAGATGAGACAGGGGGATGAATTGTCCTTTAACTGTCCACACGGAACAAAGGTATGCAGCTCTAATGCGCAAGGTCTTATCCATCCACTGAATTTTCCGGGCCGTAGTGATGTTTCACTGGACATTGACGGTCTGGCTGTGTCTTGCGGCGTATACATGCAACTCGGTTATACACTAATGCAGGACACGAAGTCTGTATCAGCTTCTTTAATGTTGACAAATACAAACGTTGGCTTTTACTTGCACGTGCCGGTATCAATATTACATCGGGGCATATACGGCGCCAGCAATTTCCGAGAGAAGATAAGATGAGGGATAATGTTTCTATCTATCATACACGCCTCCGCCATGAAGCGAATCCCTCGGGGAGTAGAGGTCTGCAGCTTTAAGCGCAGTGACTTACCCCACTAAACTTTCCTGTTTCACTGAACATTGTAGGTCTGGCTATTTATTGCGGCGTGTACATGCCAACTCTTCTTCCCTTCATAGTTATACACTAATGCAGGACACGAAGTTGTTATCAGCTCCTTTAATGCTGAAAAGCAAAAATGTGTGCTTTTACTCGCACTTGCGGGTATCACTCTTATATCGGGGCATTTACTGCGACAGCAACCTCAGAGGGAAGATGAGACAAGAGATGTTGATTCCTATCAGACACGTCTACGCCTGCGAGTATCATCTGGGTTTACAATGTCCGGCTGCTGATCAGTCATTTCCCCGCCAAAAACATTGTCACATAAATGGAATGGTCTTAATTCAAAGAAAGAACAGTCCATTATATATATGTAGAGGGCTAAGGGTTAAATATTCCTTCAAAGGCCACCAAAGAATAAGGTCTCGATAATACTCATAAACAAATGGGTAAAAAATAACAAGCACACATACGCATAAACAGATATCTTTATTAAGCGAAAACACATATTTATACTTTAGAAGAGATGACACAGAAGTATGATTTTGTACATGCATTCAGATTTTTTTCTCCATTTCTTCCACTTCTCGAATCCAATATAGCCCAATTATTTCACTTCCTGAAATACCATGTCACCCCTCTGCCCACTCTCAGTCTCAACATTATATTAAACAAATTATATAATATAATACCATAGGTTGATACATGTAATTGAAAACATGCCTGAACATTCATTAATACGAAATCAGACGTTAATTATGTACATTATACAAACTGATGCAGTTTGGCATCCCGTTCAACCCATGGAAGGTCACATTGAAACAAAAACGGGACTGCGGGGTTGGGGGATGTCGAAGTGAATTGAAGTTTTACGGCTCTCCAATACAAAATGGTTATCTAGTGCCAACAGGATTGAACATTCCAAGCCCACTCTCCATGTACATCTAGATGCACATTCTTAGACTATTGTCAACACTCCGGTTTTTTTGCTTTCTGCCACCGCTCAAGTAGCAACTGAAACAAGACAGAAAACACGATGGAGACTTCTAATGAACATGACAAACACTGCCATATAAATGGACATGCATCACTTACGCACACAGACTGAGGCCGCTAAACTGAGGCCGCTAAACAAACACAAATAACGTACTTTAAAGAGAATTATTTTATTACTCACTCTGTTGCAGAAAACATATTTACACATTACATAAACAATGTTTCAATCACATACTATCATAATGATTTTAAACTGTACTAAAAATTAAAACAGGCTTCAAATATTTTGAAAATGTAGCTTATGCCATGCACGTTCACATTTACATAGTCTTGATCCTCTTCGACGCTTGATTGTAAATACAAACGTACTGACCGTTTGTGCAGAAACAAATGTGAAAGAAACAAATGTGAAAGTGGAAGCACGTGACCGTAATTATTATTTTTTAAACTATTTCTGACCATCCGCATTTAGTTCGTCGATATAATGATGAAGTTTCCCTCTATGTTTATATATAAATTTATTATCTTTCTGCCTTTCTGTATATCTTGGTTAGTAGGTGTTTCTGTCTCCGCCAATCAGAAACGATACCATCATCTCGGCAAAAGTCAAACTTTGTTTAGGAGAACTGTTCTATACGTTTGTGATGAAAACAAGCAAGCGTCGCAAATGTTCTAGACTAATATTTACACTGAACGGATATTTAAAAGAATACAATCACTACAAACACTTCTGTATTAAACATTGACAGTTTGTCTTGAACCCTCCTTCACCCCCACCAACTCACAGACTGTTTCTATACTATTCTTTATTACAGGCCTGAAGTACATGGAAGTTTTGAAAGTTTTCAAAATAATGGCCAGATTGGCTCATGAAGCAACATATTTACTATATAAACAAAGAGTCACATGACTGATGAATTGAATTGAATTGAATTGGGGTTTTACGGCGATCAATACATACATTCATCAAAATACAAATAATAAAATCCCACAGGGTTTTGTGCCTATTAAAACATATTATTTGGAACAGTAAATTAGTTTATCTTAGCAGACATCACCATACATAAGAGACTTCTTCAGTATGTGCATATCCATAACTAAGAAAAAATAGATTTACTTGGGAGAAGAAAAATATAATTTAATTATTATATAATAATTCATTACGTAATTTAAATGCTTTGAGTACTAAACAATACGAATTGAAATACTTCCCTTTTGTTTTCGCTTTTTAACAATCGAAGTCGGCATTATACATTTAAACATACTTGGCCGTTGGAAATAAAATGTTTACAGTCAAACACCATTGATGCCACGAATGCTTTATTTAGACGCAGAATACTTTAGGAGTTACAAAGTCAGTAAGTAGTATGTTTACTTATAAAGAGACACAAGGACAATTCACTTTTTGATACTATAAGTCTGTTGTTTTTGTTTTGTATCAATATGTTCAAGTTTCCTATTAAATATTAGCTCATTTGGACCACTTTCCAGTAGAGTTCGGTTGTGCCGTCTGGACAATAGTACTTCCTGGCGTAATAGCAGTAACGGTGGCCGTCTGTTGCATTCCAGCAGTATAAATACCACCGATACCACGTATTGCACGGAGTAGATCGCTTTTCTATTCCATCATCCCTGCTCACTGCAAGCATAACACAGAAACATTTAGGATATCATCATATACCAGAATTTGTGAGATATAGAACTCTGGAAAACAATATAAATTTAAAAGAATACAACAAGAAAGGCAATTTATGCCCATTATATAGTTACATGTGGTATAAGTTTAATAAAATCAGTTATAATCAACGAAAGGCTGTCATATTAGTTCATATACTGTACAGTAAAGAGTGTAGCTTTATCTTGTTCATACTTAGTAACAGTAATGGACTACCATACTCAGTAATGGACTACCATACTCAGTAATGGATTACCATACTCAGTAATGGATTACCATACTCAGTAATAGACTACCATACTCAGTAATGGATTACCATACTCAGTAATGGATTACCATTCTCAGTAATGGACTACCATACTTAGTAATGGACTACCATACTTAGAAATGGAGTACTTTAATACGCTCCCTCCTTTTCGGTTTCTTAATGGTGAAGATTTCTCTTAATAGCCTCTATCCGGCTTAGTGTTTACGATAGGTTTTATCCGATAGTCTCTATCCTATACTAGGAGCACTACTTCAACGAAACCAAATCAGTAACGTCGACGACTATGCCTGTTTGACGGTAGAACTTTCTACATTTCAGAAGATTTAAAATATTCAGTCGAAGAAAACAAAATAAAATGTTCTATATAGTCTTTGGTTTCATTAAATATATGGTGTCAAGCGACTTACATTCCATCCAATACACGTCTGTTCCGTCACACATCTCCTGAACGTTCTCCGACAACATATAACTAGGTAACAATCTGTCGGTGAACAAGAACTTCTTTTCCGACGATTCTCTCTCTGTTTTCACATTGACCTGTTAAAACAATATAATGCGTTCCGGATGATATATGTAATATTTATAGCATATTTTTTTTCGAGTATATGCGATTTATACTGCTTCTCGAGGGCCGCAGGCTCAGACCTTCAGGTTTATGAAAATTTTATCATAAGCAAGAACAAAGGAAAACCATTAGAGCTATGGTGCAAGGTATGAGCTATTTTGGAGATGCGATTGTACATTATTCAAAGTGTGGGGTGAACGCGAAACGAGCGTAACTAAATATAAATCAAGAGTGATATACGCTATGTTGGCTTAAACCCATGGAAATGTACAGCTTCTCTTAATGTGAATGCATGTGTCATGTTTTTATTTACTGAAATCCGCGACTTTCACAAATACGTTTATCAGTTTTACCTATGAATGAATATTAACATGTTTTGATTGTAAGATATGGATCAGCGATTTTAGAAATGTATGCCTACTCAATTATAGTTTTAATAAACACAATATACGCATGGAACACACATCAAAAGGAGAAATTCTCAGTTTGGAATGTTTTCGTTTGGACTTTAGCGCACTAATATTTAAAAATACGTAGTACTTAACGATATAATACTTTAATAACCCTTTCGCTGCCACGTCAAAAACATTCATTTTACGATAGGGTAGGCCCTGAGCAACATGCATACTATGTGCATGCTGATCAGGGCTTACACCGTTCGCCATTCAGTAAGCATGATTTTCATAACACGTTATGTATAAGTTATTCCCGGAATGTTTGAATTCAAATTTTAGCAGACGACATTTGAAATTTGACTGCGAAAGTGTTAAAGTAAAAAATGATACTGGAATAATTAATTGAGGTGTTAATAATACTTCAAGATTGTTGTGTGGCAATTTAAGACAAAGGTCATGTACACATGTGATATATACCTCTGTGTTTGCCATGTCTTTCTGAACTTGACTTGGTGTTCCGGCTTGAGTACGGTTCATATAATAGGCGTAGCACGCGCCCTCCTTCTTTGTCTCAGCGTCTCGGAATCGGTAAACTATTATGCCCTGTATGTGATAAAATATACCAAAATGAGATTTTATATAAACGACAACACAGAGTTTCAAACAAAACATGAGATGAAATAAATAAATAAATCAGACGGGAGACGTTTTAACGTCACCACGATTTTACTGATGGTAGCTTATGGTAATATACATGTTTAGCATCACATATGATACTGTTGTTTCTTTTTGACTTGCATCTCGGAATACAATACGAGTATCATCGACAATAAAAATAGTAACTATTCCTTAATCATCGTCAGTGTTTTCTAATATTTCTATTATTTTTATTTTACAGTTTATTGCTTCGACTTACATGCTTGTAGTCGTACACTAGCCTCATTTCATTTGGAACTGTGACGTCAACCTCGTCATCATTGACCACTTTTATTTTCTCCTGGACAGTTTCACCTTTGTCTGTGTGGTACGTCACCCACGATTCCTAGATAAACAATATGTATATCAAGTGTTATGAGAAATTATACAGTAGGCATTCGAGAAACATATGCAATAGTGATATGAGTACTCTAAAATAAGGAATAGCAGTGATTTGTCTCCCCTGATATTAGACTGGTGCCCAATCGTAACTATTCAAGAATGTACTTTGGCGACGATGTGTCAAGGACGTCAGGGGACCAGTCTACCCTGATATCTCTCCCCAAACAACATCTCGTATACTCCCCAAACAACATCTCGTAGACTGCTTCGCAGCATTACTGGTCTTGATCATCTTCGACGCTTGATTGTAAAAAGAAACGTATTGACCGTTTGTCAGACATAAATATGAAAGAGGAAGCGCGTGACTGTAATTATTATGTTTTTATTAAAATATTTCTGACCATCCGTATTTAGTTCGTGGATATAATAATGAAGTTACTCTATTTGTTTATCTTTGTTTATTAATAAATGTATTGTCTTTCTGCCTTTCTGTATATCTTGGATAGCAGGTGTTCCTGTCTCAGCCAATCAGAAACCTTATCAATGTATCGCCAAAAATCAAACTTTGTTTAGGAGGACTGTTCTAGACGTTTGTCTCGCGCCTTGGATTCACGTCAAAACAAATTTACATTCAAAATCAAAAGTTATCATCCAAATTTTGCATTATTATTCAGCCGATTGCTCCATCAATGTTTTATTTACATGAAAGCAGCGTAAAACCTTCATCTGCATTGTACAAACACACAACGCAAAAGTATACATCAACACGTACGGCTAGCGGCCATATCGTTGACATAGCAACAGTTCACTATTTGCTGTGCCGTTGCCTTCCAGCTAACAAAATGTCAAGATTTTGAACATACCGAAGCGTCGTGATACACACGAGGCGGGATCCCGAAGAATGACAAGATTGGCCGAGCGTTTACGATTGCAAATAACCAAGTTTGACCATTTGGTTCGCTTCTATTAGTATTATTATTTCTCTATATCAGTAGGCATTTCAATAACCAATTATAAACCATCGCAAACTCTTTTTCTATTAAAATTTGTTTGAAGGTTGTAAATATGTATGAAGAAAAATACCCGTTCAGGTCACTGTTTAAAATCATATTGTTTAAAATGATACTTATTTATGGAAGAATAAACATAATTTAAATGCAATACAACACAAAAGAGATTACATTTCACGACCGGGTTAACAACAGCAGAGAGTGCTGATAAGCCCAAGGTCACTGCTATCTCCCATTAAGTGAAATTTGGTGAACAAACATCAATTTAGGTGTCCTTTTATTGAAATGTAGTGCATCATAGAAGAGACAGCATAATTAAAACTTCTTTACAAATTTAATGGAAATCAGGTCGGTATTTCCAAACTGTATCAAAGATCATCTTTTGTGGCAAGTGTCGATCGTTTCGAGTTAGTAATAATAATAATAATAATAATAATAATAACTAGATTTTGATCAGAGACCTGATCAAACGGGCTTTCAATGTCATGTACAATCATTGAACGTGTATGGCGGTTCCGTACTATTTGCTAGACTGTTTACTGCGTATTAATGCGTTGTCGCTACTGGAGGGTGGTTCGGTGGAACGCAATAGTTCCGTGTAAAACGCCCAGCGTTCCTTTAAAACGCCCAGCGCACCTTTAAAAAAGAACACCGCACCCAAAAGTGCTGTGAAGACAGCCCACTGAACATAATTGACAGGCTCCATGAATTTGAGAGAGAAAACCCCAATCAGTTAGGCCAGTCAAAATACAGGTGTCAAGACAGACTACAACATGTGTCAGATGCAACCTATTGTCAATATTGATTGACATGTTGTTGTTTATTTCCTGTACTTGCTACATGATTTCATGCCGAATGCAACTGAACAATGAGTTCACCGAGGTGCATTCGCACTTTAGGCATATTAAAGGGACCGGAGACATTTTGAAAAAATACTAATGTGTACCAATACGCGTTAAACTATTATAATGTGTTTTAGTTGCATTTAATTTAAACGAGCGAACAACATTACATAATTTATTGTCCTGAATGTAAAATTGCGTATTCATAGGTTCGACTTGAAACATATGTATTATATTGTCATTGTACATGATCGATGTATATGTCTGGCTTTGCACGTATGTGACATACTGGTTGGGAGTGCCCTCCGCTTTTAAAGGGACACGCGGCAATCTCGAATTATGTATCAATCATCAAAACTAGCACCTGTATTTATAAAGCAACTGTTATTGTGACTTTGAATCATTCAACTGATGCTTTCGTTTAAGGTACCCATGGCAAGTATGTCCATCATTAAAATAAGCAATATAATCAATAATAATTTTGACTTTAAAACTTCCTGCATTGAATATATTATTGGTGCACTATAAATCAAACGTTAGTAAAATGCGAAACCAGTTTGGATGATACTATCAGTATACTTACTATTAATGATTGAACAAATGCAGGTTATGATATGTGAAAAACTAACGGGCCGCCGTTAAACTATCAAGATTGCAGTACATCCCTTTAACACATCATATGCGGATCTATCACCGACGATCATTACAGGGATAAATACGGCAATCATGGGGTTTGTATCAAGCCTAAAACATAGCACCTCGATTAATTTTGTTAAATACGTCTTGTATATTCAAATACAAGTGTGAGTTTTTTTCAATTAATATGCTATAACAATTTGAACACTTTGAACCAATAAGTAATAGTATTAATTGCAAAATTCAAGATTGCCGTGTGCCCCTTTGAGATTGAACACAAACAACTTCAAAGAAAGATGAGACAGGGGGATGAATTGTCCTTTAACTGTCCACACGGAACAAAGGTATGCAGCTCTAATGCGCAAGGTCTTATCCATCCACTGAATTTTCCGGGCCGTAGTGATGTTTCACTGGACATTGACGGTCTGGCTGTGTCTTGCGGCGTATACATGCAACTCGGTTATACACTAATGCAGGACACGAAGTCTGTATCAGCTTCTTTAATGTTGACAAATACAAACGTTGGCTTTTACTTGCACGTGCCGGTATCAATATTACATCGGGGCATATACGGCGCCAGCAATTTCCGAGAGAAGATAAGATGAGGGATAATGTTTCTATCTATCATACACGCCTCCGCCATGAAGCGAATCCCTCGGGGAGTAGAGGTCTGCAGCTTTAAGCGCAGTGACTTACCCCACTAAACTTTCCTGTTTCACTGAACATTGTAGGTCTGGCTATTTATTGCGGCGTGTACATGCCAACTCTTCTTCCCTTCATAGTTATACACTAATGCAGGACACGAAGTTGTTATCAGCTCCTTTAATGCTGAAAAGCAAAAATGTGTGCTTTTACTCGCACTTGCGGGTATCACTCTTATATCGGGGCATTTACTGCGACAGCAACCTCAGAGGGAAGATGAGACAAGAGATGTTGATTCCTATCAGACACGTCTACGCCTGCGAGTATCATCTGGGTTTACAATGTCCGGCTGCTGATCAGTCATTTCCCCGCCAAAAACATTGTCACATAAATGGAATGGTCTTAATTCAAAGAAAGAACAGTCCATTATATATATGTAGAGGGCTAAGGGTTAAATATTCCTTCAAAGGCCACCAAAGAATAAGGTCTCGATAATACTCATAAACAAATGGGTAAAAAATAACAAGCACACATACGCATAAACAGATATCTTTATTAAGCGAAAACACATATTTATACTTTAGAAGAGATGACACAGAAGTATGATTTTGTACATGCATTCAGATTTTTTTCTCCATTTCTTCCACTTCTCGAATCCAATATAGCCCAATTATTTCACTTCCTGAAATACCATGTCACCCCTCTGCCCACTCTCAGTCTCAACATTATATTAAACAAATTATATAATATAATACCATAGGTTGATACATGTAATTGAAAACATGCCTGAACATTCATTAATACGAAATCAGACGTTAATTATGTACATTATACAAACTGATGCAGTTTGGCATCCCGTTCAACCCATGGAAGGTCACATTGAAACAAAAACGGGACTGCGGGGTTGGGGGATGTCGAAGTGAATTGAAGTTTTACGGCTCTCCAATACAAAATGGTTATCTAGTGCCAACAGGATTGAACATTCCAAGCCCACTCTCCATGTACATCTAGATGCACATTCTTAGACTAATGTCAACACTCTGTTTTTTTGCTTTCTGCCACCGCTCAAGTAGCAACTGAAACAAGACAGAAAACACGATGGAGACTTCTAATGAACATGACAAACACTGCCATATAAATGGACATGCATCACTTACGCACACAGACTGAGGCCGCTAAACTGAGGCCGCTAAACAAACACAAATAACGTACTTTAAAGAGAATTATTTTATTACTCACTCTGTTGCAGAAAACATATTTACACATTACATAAACAATGTTTCAATCACATACTATCATAATGATTTTAAACTGTACTAAAAATTAAAACAGGCTTCAAATATTTTGAAAATGTAGCTTATGCCATGCACGTTCACATTTACATAGTCTTGATCCTCTTCGACGCTTGATTGTAAATACAAACGTACTGACCGTTTGTGCAGAAACAAATGTGAAAGAAACAAATGTGAAAGTGGAAGCACGTGACCGTAATTATTTTTTTTTAAACTATTTCTGACCATCCGCATTTAGTTCGTCGATATAATGATGAAGTTTCCCTCTATGTTTATATATAAATTTATTATCTTTCTGCCTTTCTGTATATCTTGGTTAGTAGGTGTTTCTGTCTCCGCCAATCAGAAACGATACCATCATCTCGGCAAAAGTCAAACTTTGTTTAGGAGAACTGTTCTATACGTTTGTGATGAAAACAAGCAAGCGTCGCAAATGTTCTAGACTAATATTTACACTGAACGGATATTTAAAAGAATACAATCACTACAAACACTTCTGTATTAAACATTGACAGTTTGTCTTGAACCCTCCTTCACCCCCACCAACTCACAGACTGTTTCTATACTATTCTTTATTACAGGCCTGAAGTACATGGAAGTTTTGAAAGTTTTCAAAATAATGGCCAGATTGGCTCATGAAGCAACATATTTACTATATAAACAAAGAGTCACATGACTGATGAATTGAATTGAATTGAATTGGGGTTTTACGGCGATCAATACATACATTCATCAAAATACAAATAATAAAATCCCACAGGGTTTTGTGCCTATTAAAACATATTATTTGGAACAGTAAATTAGTTTATCTTAGCAGACATCACCATACATAAGAGACTTCTTCAGTATGTGCATATCCATAACTAAGAAAAAATAGATTTACTTGGGAGAAGAAAAATATAATTTAATTATTATATAATAATTCATTACGTAATTTAAATGCTTTGAGTACTAAACAATACGAATTGAAATACTTCCCTTTTGTTTTCGCTTTTTAACAATCGAAGTCGGCATTATACATTTAAACATACTTGGCCGTTGGAAATAAAATGTTTACAGTCAAACACCATTGATGCCACGAATGCTTTATTTAGACGCAGAATACTTTAGGAGTTACAAAGTCAGTAAGTAGTATGTTTACTTATAAAGAGACACAAGAACAATTCACTTTTTGATACTATAAGTCTGTTGTTTTTGTTTTGTATAAATATGTTCAAGTTTCCTATTAAATATTAGCTCATTTGGACCACTTTCCAGTAGAGTTCGGTTGTGCCGTCTGGACAATAGTACTTCCTGGCGTAATAGCAGTAACGGTGGCCGTCTGTTGCATTCCAGCAGTATAAATACCACCGATACCACGTATTGCACGGAGTAGATCGCTTTTCTATTCCATCATCCCTGCTCACTGCAAGCATAACACAGAAACATTTAGGATATCATCATATACCAGAATTTGTGAGATATAGAACTCTGGAAAACAATATAAATTTAAAAGAATACAACAAGAAAGGCAATTTATGCCCATTATATAGTTACATGTGGTATAAGTTTAATAAAATCAGTTATAATCAACGAAAGGCTGTCATATTAGTTCATATACTGTACAGTAAAGAGTGTAGCTTTATCTTGTTCATACTTAGTAACAGTAATGGACTACCATACTCAGTAATGGACTACCATACTCAGTAATGGATTACCATACTCAGTAATGGATTACCATACTCAGTAATAGACTACCATACTCAGTAATGGATTACCATACTCAGTAATGGATTACCATTCTCAGTAATGGACTACCATACTTAGTAATGGACTACCATACTTAGAAATGGAGTACTTTAATACGCTCCCTCCTTTTCGGTTTCTTAATGGTGAAGATTTCTCTTAATAGCCTCTATCCGGCTTAGTGTTTACTATAGGTTTTATCCGATAGTCTCTATCCTATACTAGGAGCACTACTTCAACGAAACCAAATCAGTAACGTCGACGACTATGCCTGTTTGACGGTAGAACTTTCTACATTTCAGAAGATTTAAAATATTCAGTCGAAGAAAACAAAATAAAATGTTCTATATAGTCTTTGGTTTCATTAAATATATGGTGTCAAGCGACTTACATTCCATCCAATACACGTCTGTTCCGTCACACATCTCCTGAACGTTCTCCGACAGCATATAACTAGGTAACAATCTGTCGGTGAACAAGAACTTCTTTTCCGACGATTCTCTCTCTGTTTTCACATTGACCTGTTAAAACAATATAATGCGTTCCGGATGATATATGTAATATTTATAGCATATTTTTTTTCGAGTATATGCGATTTATACTGCTTCTCGAGGGCCGCAGGCTCAGACCTTCAGGTTTATGAAAATTTTATCATAAGCAAGAACAAAGGAAAACCATTAGAGCTATGGTGCAAGGTATGAGCTATTTTGGAGATGCGATTGTACATTATTCAAAGTGTGGGGTGAACGCGAAACGAGCGTAACTAAATATACATCAAGAGTGATATACGCTATGTTGGCTTAAACCCATGGAAATGTACAGCTTCTCTTAATGTGAATGCATGTGTCATGTTTTTATTTACTGAAATCCGCGACTTTCACAAATACGTTTATCAGTTTTACCTATGAATGAATATTAACATGTTTTGATTGTAAGATATGGATCAGCGATTTTAGAAATGTATGCCTACTCAATTATAGTTTTAATAAACACAATATACGCATGGAACACACATCAAAAGGAGAAATTCTCAGTTTGGAATGTTTTCGTTTGGACTTTAGCGCACTAATATTTAAAAATACGTAGTACTTAACGATATAATACTTAAATAACCCTTTCGCTGCCACGTCAAAAACATTCATTTTACGATAGGGTAGGCCCTGAGCAACATGCATACTATGTGCATGCTGATCAGGGCTTACACCGTTCGCCATTCAGTAAGCATGATTTTCATAACACGTTATGTATAAGTTATTCCCGGAATGTTTGAATTCAAATTTTAGCAGACGACATTTGAAATTTGACTGCGAAAGTGTTAAAGTAAAAAATGATACTGGAATAATTAATTGAGGTGTTAATAATACTTCAAGATTGTTGTGTGGCAATTTAAGACAAAGGTCATGTACACATGTGATATATACCTCTGTGTTTGCCATGTCTTTCTGAACTTGACTTGGTGTTCCGGCTTGAGTACGGTTCATATAATAGGCGTAGCACGCGCCCTCCTTCTTTGTCTCAGCGTCTCGGAATCGGTAAACTATTATGCCCTGTATGTGATAAAATATACCAAAATGAGATTTTATATAAACGACAACACAGAGTTTCAAACAAAACATGAGATGAAATAAATAAATAAATCAGACGGGAGACGTTTTAACGTCACCACGATTTTACTGATGGTAGCTTATGGTAATATACATGTTTAGCATCACATATGATACTGTTGTTTCTTTTTGACTTGCATCTCAGAATACAATACGAGTATCATCGACAATAAAAATAGTAACTATTCCTTAATCATCGTCAGTGTTTTCTAATATTTCTATTATTTTTATTTTACAGTTTATTGCTTCGACTTACATGCTTGTAGTCGTACACTAGCCTCATTTCATTTGGAACTGTGACGTCAACCTCGTCATCATTGACCACTTTTATTTTCTCCTGGACAGTTTCACCTTTGTCTGTGTGGTACGTCACCCACGATTCCTAGATAAACAATATGTATATCAAGTGTTATGAGAAATTATACAGTAGGCATTCGAGAAACATATGCAATAGTGATATGAGTACTCTAAAATAAGGAATAGCAGTGATTTGTCTCCCCTGATATTAGACTGGTGCCCAATCGTAACTATTCAAGAATGTACTTTGGCGACGATGTGTCAAGGACGTCAGGGGACCAGTCTACCCTGATATCTCTCCCCAAACAACATCTCGTATACTCCCCAAACAACATCTCGTAGACTGCTTCGCAGCATTACTGGTCTTGATCATCTTCGACGCTTGATTGTAAAAAGAAACGTATTGACCGTTTGTCAGACATAAATATGAAAGAGGAAGCGCGTGACTGTAATTATTATGTTTTTATTAAAATATTTCTGACCATCCGTATTTAGTTCGTGGATATAATAATGAAGTTACTCTATTTGTTTATCTTTGTTTATTAATAAATGTATTGTCTTTCTGCCTTTCTGTATATCTTGGATAGCAGGTGTTCCTGTCTCAGCCAATCAGAAACCTTATCAATGTATCGCCAAAAATCAAACTTTGTTTAGGAGGACTGTTCTAGACGTTTGTCTCGCGCCTTGGATTCACGTCAAAACAAATTTACATTCAAAATCAAAAGTTATCATCCAAATTTTGCATTATTATTCAGCCGATTGCTCCATCAATGTTTTATTTACATGAAAGCAGCGTAAAACCTTCATCTGCATTGTACAAACACACAACGCAAAAGTATACATCAACACGTACGGCTAGCGGCCATATCGTTGACATAGCAACAGTTCACTATTTGCTGTGCCGTTGCCTTCCAGCTAACAAAATGTCAAGATTTTGAACATACCGAAGCGTCGTGATACACACGAGGCGGGATCCCGAAGAATGACAAGATTGGCCGAGCGTTTACGATTGCAAATAACCAAGTTTGACCATTTGGTTCGCTTCTATTAGTATTATTATTTCTCTATATCAGTAGGCATTTCAATAACCAATTATAAACCATCGCAAACTCTTTTTCTATTAAAACTTGTTTGAAGGTTGTAAATATGTATGAAGAAAAATACCCGTTCAGGTCACTGTTTAAAATCATATTGTTTAAAATGATACTTATTTATGGAAGAATAAACATAATTTAAATGCAATACAACACAAAAGAGATTACATTTCACGACCGGGTTAACAACAGCAGAGAGTGCTGATAAGCCCAAGGTCACTGCTATCTCCCATTAAGTGAAATTTGGTGAACAAACATCAATTTAGGTGTCCTTTTATTGAAATGTAGTGCATCATAGAAGAGACAGCATAATTAAAACTTCTTTACAAATTTAATGGAAATCAGGTCGGTATTTCCAAACTGTATCAAAGATCATCTTTTGTGGCAAGTGTCGATCGTTTCGAGTTAGTAATAATAATAATAATAATAATAATAATAACTAGATTTTGATCAGAGACCTGATCAAACGGGCTTTCCATGTCATGTACAATCATTGAACGTGTATGGCGGTTCCGTACTATTTGCTAGACTGTTTACTGCGTATTAATGCGTTGTCGCTACTGGAGGGTGGTTCGGTGGAACGCAATAGTTCCGTGTAAAACGCCCAGCGTTCCTTTAAAACGCCCAGCGCACCTTTAAAAAAGAACACCGCACCCAAAAGTGCTGTGAAGACAGCCCACTGAACATAATTGACAGGCTCCATGAATTTGAGAGAGAAAACCCCAATCAGTTAGGCCAGTCAAAATACAGGTGTCAAGACAGACTACAACATGTGTCAGATGCAACCTATTGTCAATATTGATTGACATGTTGTTGTTTATTTCCTGTACTTGCTACATGATTTCATGCCGAATGCAACTGAACAATGAGTTCACCGAGGTGCATTCGCACTTTAGGCATATTAAAGGGACCGGAGACATTTTGAAAAAATACTAATGTGTACCAATACGCGTTAAACTATTATAATGTGTTTTAGTTGCATTTAATTTAAACGAGCGAACAACATTACATAATTTATTGTCCTGAATGTAAAATTGCGTATTCATAGGTTCGACTTGAAACATATGTATTATATTGTCATTGTACATGATCGATGTATATGTCTGGCTTTGCACGTATGTGACATACTGGTTGGGAGTGCCCTCCGCTTTTAAAGGGACACGCGGCAATCTCGAATTATGTATCAATCATCAAAACTAGCACCTGTATTTATAAAGCAACTGTTATTGTGACTTTGAATCATTCAACTGATGCTTTCGTTTAAGGTACCCATGGCAAGTATGTCCATCATTAAAATAAGCAATATAATCGATAATAATTTTGACTTTAAAACTTCCTGCATTGAATATATTATTGGTGCACTATAAATCAAACGTTAGTAAAATGCGAAACCAGTTTGGATGATACTATCAGTATACTTACTATTAATGATTGAACAAATGCAGGTTATGATATGTGAAAAACTAACGGGCCGCCGTTAAACTATCAAGATTGCAGTACATCCCTTTAACACATCATATGCGGATCTATCACCGACGATCATTACAGGGATAAATACGGCAATCATGGGGTTTGTATCAAGCCTAAAACATAGCACCTCGATTAATTTTGTTAAATACGTCTTGTATATTCAAATACAAGTGTGAGTTTTTTTCAATTAATATGCTATAACAATTTGAACACTTTGAACCAATAAGTAATAGTATTAATTGCAAAATTCAAGATTGCCGTGTGCCCCTTTGAGATTGAACACAAACAACTTCAAAGAAAGATGAGACAGGGGGATGAATTGTCCTTTAACTGTCCACACGGAACAAAGGTATGCAGCTCTAATGCGCAAGGTCTTATCCATCCACTGAATTTTCCGGGCCGTAGTGATGTTTCACTGGACATTGACGGTCTGGCTGTGTCTTGCGGCGTATACATGCAACTCGGTTATACACTAATGCAGGACACGAAGTCTGTATCAGCTTCTTTAATGTTGACAAATACAAACGTTGGCTTTTACTTGCACGTGCCGGTATCAATATTACATCGGGGCATATACGGCGCCAGCAATTTCCGAGAGAAGATAAGATGAGGGATAATGTTTCTATCTATCATACACGCCTCCGCCATGAAGCGAATCCCTCGGGGAGTAGAGGTCTGCAGCTTTAAGCGCAGTGACTTACCCCACTAAACTTTCCTGTTTCACTGAACATTGTAGGTCTGGCTATTTATTGCGGCGTGTACATGCCAACTCTTCTTCCCTTCATAGTTATACACTAATGCAGGACACGAAGTTGTTATCAGCTCCTTTAATGCTGAAAAGCAAAAATGTGTGCTTTTACTCGCACTTGCGGGTATCACTCTTATATCGGGGCATTTACTGCGACAGCAACCTCAGAGGGAAGATGAGACAAGAGATGTTGATTCCTATCAGACACGTCTACGCCTGCGAGTATCATCTGGGTTTACAATGTCCGGCTGCTGATCAGTCATTTCCCCGCCAAAAACATTGTCACATAAATGGAATGGTCTTAATTCAAAGAAAGAACAGTCCATTATATATATGTAGAGGGCTAAGGGTTAAATATTCCTTCAAAGGCCACCAAAGAATAAGGTCTCGATAATACTCATAAACAAATGGGTAAAAAATAACAAGCACACATACGCATAAACAGATATCTTTATTAAGCGAAAACACATATTTATACTTTAGAAGAGATGACACAGAAGTATGATTTTGTACATGCATTCAGATTTTTTTCTCCATTTCTTCCACTTCTCGAATCCAATATAGCCCAATTATTTCACTTCCTGAAATACCATGTCACCCCTCTGCCCACTCTCAGTCTCAACATTATATTAAACAAATTATATAATATAATACCATAGGTTGATACATGTAATTGAAAACATGCCTGAACATTCATTAATACGAAATCAGACGTTAATTATGTACATTATACAAACTGATGCAGTTTGGCATCCCGTTCAACCCATGGAAGGTCACATTGAAACAAAAACGGGACTGCGGGGTTGGGGGATGTCGAAGTGAATTGAAGTTTTACGGCTCTCCAATACAAAATGGTTATCTAGTGCCAACAGGATTGAACATTCCAAGCCCACTCTCCATGTACATCTAGATGCACATTCTTAGACTATTGTCAACACTCCGGTTTTTTTGCTTTCTGCCACCGCTCAAGTAGCAACTGAAACAAGACAGAAAACACGATGGAGACTTCTAATGAACATGACAAACACTGCCATATAAATGGACATGCATCACTTACGCACACAGACTGAGGCCGCTAAACTGAGGCCGCTAAACAAACACAAATAACGTACTTTAAAGAGAATTATTTTATTACTCACTCTGTTGCAGAAAACATATTTACACATTACATAAACAATGTTTCAATCACATACTATCATAATGATTTTAAACTGTACTAAAAATTAAAACAGGCTTCAAATATTTTGAAAATGTAGCTTATGCCATGCACGTTCACATTTACATAGTCTTGATCCTCTTCGACGCTTGATTGTAAATACAAACGTACTGACCGTTTGTGCAGAAACAAATGTGAAAGAAACAAATGTGAAAGTGGAAGCACGTGACCGTAATTATTTTTTTTTAAACTATTTCTGACCATCCGCATTTAGTTCGTCGATATAATGATGAAGTTTCCCTCTATGTTTATATATAAATTTATTATCTTTCTGCCTTTCTGTATATCTTGGTTAGTAGGTGTTTCTGTCTCCGCCAATCAGAAACGATACCATCATCTCGGCAAAAGTCAAACTTTGTTTAGGAGAACTGTTCTATACGTTTGTGATGAAAACAAGCAAGCGTCGCAAATGTTCTAGACTAATATTTACACTGAACGGATATTTAAAAGAATACAATCACTACAAACACTTCTGTATTAAACATTGACAGTTTGTCTTGAACCCTCCTTCACCCCCACCAACTCACAGACTGTTTCTATACTATTCTTTATTACAGGCCTGAAGTACATGGAAGTTTTGAAAGTTTTCAAAATAATGGCCAGATTGGCTCATGAAGCAACATATTTACTATATAAACAAAGAGTCACATGACTGATGAATTGAATTGAATTGAATTGGGGTTTTACGGCGATCAATACATACATTCATCAAAATACAAATAATAAAATCCCACAGGGTTTTGTGCCTATTGAAACATATTATTTGGAACAGTAAATTAGTTTATCTTAGCAGACATCACCATACATAAGAGACTTCTTCAGTATGTGCATATCCATAACTAAGAAAAAATAGATTTACTTGGGAGAAGAAAAATATAATTTAATTATTATATAATAATTCATTACGTAATTTAAATGCTTTGAGTACTAAACAATACGAATTGAAATACTTCCCTTTTGTTTTCGCTTTTTAACAATCGAAGTCGGCATTATACATTTAAACATACTTGGCCGTTGGAAATAAAATGTTTACAGTCAAACACCATTGATGCCACGAATGCTTTATTTAGACGCAGAATACTTTAGGAGTTACAAAGTCAGTAAGTAGTATGTTTACTTATAAAGAGACACAAGGACAATTCACTTTTTGATACTATAAGTCTGTTGTTTTTGTTTTGTATCAATATGTTCAAGTTTCCTATTAAATATTAGCTCATTTGGACCACTTTCCAGTAGAGTTCGGTTGTGCCGTCTGGACAATAGTACTTCCTGGCGTAATAGCAGTAACGGTGGCCGTCTGTTGCATTCCAGCAGTATAAATACCACCGATACCACGTATTGCACGGAGTAGATCGCTTTTCTATTCCATCATCCCTGCTCACTGCAAGCATAACACAGAAACATTTAGGATATCATCATATACCAGAATTTGTGAGATATAGAACTCTGGAAAACAATATAAATTTAAAAGAATACAACAAGAAAGGCAATTTATGCCCATTATATAGTTACATGTGGTATAAGTTTAATAAAATCAGTTATAATCAACGAAAGGCTGTCATATTAGTTCATATACTGTACAGTAAAGAGTGTAGCTTTATCTTGTTCATACTTAGTAACAGTAATGGACTACCATACTCAGTAATGGACTACCATACTCAGTAATGGATTACCATACTCAGTAATGGATTACCATACTCAGTAATAGACTACCATACTCAGTAATGGATTACCATACTCAGTAATGGATTACCATTCTCAGTAATGGACTACCATACTTAGTAATGGACTACCATACTTAGAAATGGAGTACTTTAATACGCTCCCTCCTTTTCGGTTTCTTAATGGTGAAGATTTCTCTTAATAGCCTCTATCCGGCTTAGTGTTTACGATAGGTTTTATCCGATAGTCTCTATCCTATACTAGGAGCACTACTTCAACGAAACCAAATCAGTAACGTCGACGACTATGCCTGTTTGACGGTAGAACTTTCTACATTTCAGAAGATTTAAAATATTCAGTCGAAGAAAACAAAATAAAATGTTCTATATAGTCTTTGGTTTCATTAAATATATGGTGTCAAGCGACTTACATTCCATCCAATACACGTCTGTTCCGTCACACATCTCCTGAACGTTCTCCGACAACATATAACTAGGTAACAATCTGTCGGTGAACAAGAACTTCTTTTCCGACGATTCTCTCTCTGTTTTCACATTGACCTGTTAAAACAATATAATGCGTTCCGGATGATATATGTAATATTTATAGCATATTTTTTTTCGAGTATATGCGATTTATACTGCTTCTCGAGGGCCGCAGGCTCAGACCTTCAGGTTTATGAAAATTTTATCATAAGCAAGAACAAAGGAAAACCATTAGAGCTATGGTGCAAGGTATGAGCTATTTTGGAGATGCGATTGTACATTATTCAAAGTGTGGGGTGAACGCGAAACGAGCGTAACTAAATATAAATCAAGAGTGATATACGCTATGTTGGCTTAAACCCATGGAAATGTACAGCTTCTCTTAATGTGAATGCATGTGTCATGTTTTTATTTACTGAAATCCGCGACTTTCACAAATACGTTTATCAGTTTTACCTATGAATGAATATTAACATGTTTTGATTGTAAGATATGGATCAGCGATTTTAGAAATGTATGCCTACTCAATTATAGTTTTAATAAACACAATATACGCATGGAACACACATCAAAAGGAGAAATTCTCAGTTTGGAATGTTTTCGTTTGGACTTTAGCGCACTAATATTTAAAAATACGTAGTACTTAACGATATAATACTTTAATAACCCTTTCGCTGCCACGTCAAAAACATTCATTTTACGATAGGGTAGGCCCTGAGCAACATGCATACTATGTGCATGCTGATCAGGGCTTACACCGTTCGCCATTCAGTAAGCATGATTTTCATAACACGTTATGTATAAGTTATTCCCGGAATGTTTGAATTCAAATTTTAGCAGACGACATTTGAAATTTGACTGCGAAAGTGTTAAAGTAAAAAATGATACTGGAATAATTAATTGAGGTGTTAATAATACTTCAAGATTGTTGTGTGGCAATTTAAGACAAAGGTCATGTACACATGTGATATATACCTCTGTGTTTGCCATGTCTTTCTGAACTTGACTTGGTGTTCCGGCTTGAGTACGGTTCATATAATAGGCGTAGCACGCGCCCTCCTTCTTTGTCTCAGCGTCTCGGAATCGGTAAACTATTATGCCCTGTATGTGATAAAATATACCAAAATGAGATTTTATATAAACGACAACACAGAGTTTCAAACAAAACATGAGATGAAATAAATAAATAAATCAGACGGGAGACGTTTTAACGTCACCACGATTTTACTGATGGTAGCTTATGGTAATATACATGTTTAGCATCACATATGATACTGTTGTTTCTTTTTGACTTGCATCTCGGAATACAATACGAGTATCATCGACAATAAAAATAGTAACTATTCCTTAATCATCGTCAGTGTTTTCTAATATTTCTATTATTTTTATTTTACAGTTTATTGCTTCGACTTACATGCTTGTAGTCGTACACTAGCCTCATTTCATTTGGAACTGTGACGTCAACCTCGTCATCATTGACCACTTTTATTTTCTCCTGGACAGTTTCACCTTTGTCTGTGTGGTACGTCACCCACGATTCCTAGATAAACAATATGTATATCAAGTGTTATGAGAAATTATACAGTAGGCATTCGAGAAACATATGCAATAGTGATATGAGTACTCTAAAATAAGGAATAGCAGTGATTTGTCTCCCCTGATATTAGACTGGTGCCCAATCGTAACTATTCAAGAATGTACTTTGGCGACGATGTGTCAAGGACGTCAGGGGACCAGTCTACCCTGATATCTCTCCCCAAACAACATCTCGTATACTCCCCAAACAACATCTCGTAGACTGCTTCGCAGCATTACTGGTCTTGATCATCTTCGACGCTTGATTGTAAAAAGAAACGTATTGACCGTTTGTCAGACATAAATATGAAAGAGGAAGCGCGTGACTGTAATTATTATGTTTTTATTAAAATATTTCTGACCATCCGTATTTAGTTCGTGGATATAATAATGAAGTTACTCTATTTGTTTATCTTTGTTTATTAATAAATGTATTGTCTTTCTGCCTTTCTGTATATCTTGGATAGCAGGTGTTCCTGTCTCAGCCAATCAGAAACCTTATCAATGTATCGCCAAAAATCAAACTTTGTTTAGGAGGACTGTTCTAGACGTTTGTCTCGCGCCTTGGATTCACGTCAAAACAAATTTACATTCAAAATCAAAAGTTATCATCCAAATTTTGCATTATTATTCAGCCGATTGCTCCATCAATGTTTTATTTACATGAAAGCAGCGTAAAACCTTCATCTGCATTGTACAAACACACAACGCAAAAGTATACATCAACACGTACGGCTAGCGGCCATATCGTTGACATAGCAACAGTTCACTATTTGCTGTGCCGTTGCCTTCCAGCTAACAAAATGTCAAGATTTTGAACATACCGAAGCGTCGTGATACACACGAGGCGGGATCCCGAAGAATGACAAGATTGGCCGAGCGTTTACGATTGCAAATAACCAAGTTTGACCATTTGGTTCGCTTCTATTAGTATTATTATTTCTCTATATCAGTAGGCATTTCAATAACCAATTATAAACCATCGCAAACTCTTTTTCTATTAAAATTTGTTTGAAGGTTGTAAATATGTATGAAGAAAAATACCCGTTCAGGTCACTGTTTAAAATCATATTGTTTAAAATGATTCTTATTTATGGAAGAATAAACATAATTTAAATGCAATACAACACAAAAGAGATTACATTTCACGACCGGGTTAACAACAGCAGAGAGTGCTGATAAGCCCAAGGTCACTGCTATCTCCCATTAAGTGAAATTTGGTGAACAAACATCAATTTAGGTGTCCTTTTATTGAAATGTAGTGCATCATAGAAGAGACAGCATAATTAAAACTTCTTTACAAATTTAATGGAAATCAGGTCGGTATTTCCAAACTGTATCAAAGATCATCTTTTGTGGCAAGTGTCGATCGTTTCGAGTTAGTAATAATAATAATAATAATAATAATAATAACTAGATTTTGATCAGAGACCTGATCAAACGGGCTTTCCATGTCATGTACAATCATTGAACGTGTATGGCGGTTCCGTACTATTTGCTAGACTGTTTACTGCGTATTAATGCGTTGTCGCTACTGGAGGGTGGTTCGGTGGAACGCAATAGTTCCGTGTAAAACGCCCAGCGTTCCTTTAAAACGCCCAGCGCACCTTTAAAAAAGAACACCGCACCCAAAAGTGCTGTGAAGACAGCCCACTGAACATAATTGACAGGCTCCATGAATTTGAGAGAGAAAACCCCAATCAGTTAGGCCAGTCAAAATACAGGTGTCAAGACAGACTACAACATGTGTCAGATGCAACCTATTGTCAATATTGATTGACATGTTGTTGTTTATTTCCTGTACTTGCTACATGATTTCATGCCGAATGCAACTGAACAATGAGTTCACCGAGGTGCATTCGCACTTTAGGCATATTAAAGGGACCGGAGACATTTTGAAAAAATACTAATGTGTACCAATACGCGTTAAACTATTATAATGTGTTTTAGTTGCATTTAATTTAAACGAGCGAACAACATTACATAATTTATTGTCCTGAATGTAAAATTGCGTATTCATAGGTTCGACTTGAAACATATGTATTATATTGTCATTGTACATGATCGATGTATATGTCTGGCTTTGCACGTATGTGACATACTGGTTGGGAGTGCCCTCCGCTTTTAAAGGGACACGCGGCAATCTCGAATTATGTATCAATCATCAAAACTAGCACCTGTATTTATAAAGCAACTGTTATTGTGACTTTGAATCATTCAACTGATGCTTTCGTTTAAGGTACCCATGGCAAGTATGTCCATCATTAAAATAAGCAATATAATCAATAATAATTTTGACTTTAAAACTTCCTGCATTGAATATATTATTGGTGCACTATAAATCAAACGTTAGTAAAATGCGAAACCAGTTTGGATGATACTATCAGTATACTTACTATTAATGATTGAACAAATGCAGGTTATGATATGTGAAAAACTAACGGGCCGCCGTTAAACTATCAAGATTGCAGTACATCCCTTTAACACATCATATGCGGATCTATCACCGACGATCATTACAGGGATAAATACGGCAATCATGGGGTTTGTATCAAGCCTAAAACATAGCACCTCGATTAATTTTGTTAAATACGTCTTGTATATTCAAATACAAGTGTGAGTTTTTTTCAATTAATATGCTATAACAATTTGAACACTTTGAACCAATAAGTAATAGTATTAATTGCAAAATTCAAGATTGCCGTGTGCCCCTTTGAGATTGAACACAAACAACTTCAAAGAAAGATGAGACAGGGGGATGAATTGTCCTTTAACTGTCCACACGGAACAAAGGTATGCAGCTCTAATGCGCAAGGTCTTATCCATCCACTGAATTTTCCGGGCCGTAGTGATGTTTCACTGGACATTGACGGTCTGGCTGTGTCTTGCGGCGTATACATGCAACTCGGTTATACACTAATGCAGGACACGAAGTCTGTATCAGCTTCTTTAATGTTGACAAATACAAACGTTGGCTTTTACTTGCACGTGCCGGTATCAATATTACATCGGGGCATATACGGCGCCAGCAATTTCCGAGAGAAGATAAGATGAGGGATAATGTTTCTATCTATCATACACGCCTCCGCCATGAAGCGAATCCCTCGGGGAGTAGAGGTCTGCAGCTTTAAGCGCAGTGACTTACCCCACTAAACTTTCCTGTTTCACTGAACATTGTAGGTCTGGCTATTTATTGCGGCGTGTACATGCCAACTCTTCTTCCCTTCATAGTTATACACTAATGCAGGACACGAAGTTGTTATCAGCTCCTTTAATGCTGAAAAGCAAAAATGTGTGCTTTTACTCGCACTTGCGGGTATCACTCTTATATCGGGGCATTTACTGCGACAGCAACCTCAGAGGGAAGATGAGACAAGAGATGTTGATTCATATCAGACACGTCTACGCCTGCGAGTATCATCTGGGTTTACAATGTCCGGCTGCTGATCAGTCATTTCCCCGCCAAAAACATTGTCACATAAATGGAATGGTCTTAATTCAAAGAAAGAACAGTCCATTATATATATGTAGAGGGCTAAGGGTTAAATATTCCTTCAAAGGCCACCAAAGAATAAGGTCTCGATAATACTCATAAACAAATGGGTAAAAAATAACAAGCACACATACGCATAAACAGATATCTTTATTAAGCGAAAACACATATTTATACTTTAGAAGAGATGACACAGAAGTATGATTTTGTACATGCATTCAGATTTTTTTCTCCATTTCTTCCACTTCTCGAATCCAATATAGCCCAATTATTTCACTTCCTGAAATACCATGTCACCCCTCTGCCCACTCTCAGTCTCAACATTATATTAAACAAATTATATAATATAATACCATAGGTTGATACATGTAATTGAAAACATGCCTGAACATTCATTAATACGAAATCAGACGTTAATTATGTACATTATACAAACTGATGCAGTTTGGCATCCCGTTCAACCCATGGAAGGTCACATTGAAACAAAAACGGGACTGCGGGGTTGGGGGATGTCGAAGTGAATTGAAGTTTTACGGCTCTCCAATACAAAATGGTTATCTAGTGCCAACAGGATTGAACATTCCAAGCCCACTCTCCATGTACATCTAGATGCACATTCTTAGACTATTGTCAACACTCCGGTTTTTTTGCTTTCTGCCACCGCTCAAGTAGCAACTGAAACAAGACAGAAAACACGATGGAGACTTCTAATGAACATGACAAACACTGCCATATAAATGGACATGCATCACTTACGCACACAGACTGAGGCCGCTAAACTGAGGCCGCTAAACAAACACAAATAACGTACTTTAAAGAGAATTATTTTATTACTCACTCTGTTGCAGAAAACATATTTACACATTACATAAACAATGTTTCAATCACATACTATCATAATGATTTTAAACTGTACTAAAAATTAAAACAGGCTTCAAATATTTTGAAAATGTAGCTTATGCCATGCACGTTCACATTTACATAGTCTTGATCCTCTTCGACGCTTGATTGTAAATACAAACGTACTGACCGTTTGTGCAGAAACAAATGTGAAAGAAACAAATGTGAAAGTGGAAGCACGTGACCGTAATTATTATTTTTTAAACTATTTCTGACCATCCGCATTTAGTTCGTCGATATAATGATGAAGTTTCCCTCTATGTTTATATATAAATTTATTATCTTTCTGCCTTTCTGTATATCTTGGTTAGTAGGTGTTTCTGTCTCCGCCAATCAGAAACGATACCATCATCTCGGCAAAAGTCAAACTTTGTTTAGGAGAACTGTTCTATACGTTTGTGATGAAAACAAGCAAGCGTCGCAAATGTTCTAGACTAATATTTACACTGAACGGATATTTAAAAGAATACAATCACTACAAACACTTCTGTATTAAACATTGACAGTTTGTCTTGAACCCTCCTTCACCCCCACCAACTCACAGACTGTTTCTATACTATTCTTTATTACAGGCCTGAAGTACATGGAAGTTTTGAAAGTTTTCAAAATAATGGCCAGATTGGCTCATGAAGCAACATATTTACTATATAAACAAAGAGTCACATGACTGATGAATTGAATTGAATTGAATTGGGGTTTTACGGCGATCAATACATACATTCATCAAAATACAAATAATAAAATCCCACAGGGTTTTGTGCCTATTAAAACATATTATTTGGAACAGTAAATTAGTTTATCTTAGCAGACATCACCATACATAAGAGACTTCTTCAGTATGTGCATATCCATAACTAAGAAAAAATAGATTTACTTGGGAGAAGAAAAATATAATTTAATTATTATATAATAATTCATTACGTAATTTAAATGCTTTGAGTACTAAACAATACGAATTGAAATACTTCCCTTTTGTTTTCGCTTTTTAACAATCGAAGTCGGCATTATACATTTAAACATACTTGGCCGTTGGAAATAAAATGTTTACAGTCAAACACCATTGATGCCACGAATGCTTTATTTAGACGCAGAATACTTTAGGAGTTACAAAGTCAGTAAGTAGTATGTTTACTTATAAAGAGACACAAGGACAATTCACTTTTTGATACTATAAGTCTGTTGTTTTTGTTTTGTATCAATATGTTCAAGTTTCCTATTAAATATTAGCTCATTTGGACCACTTTCCAGTAGAGTTCGGTTGTGCCGTCTGGACAATAGTACTTCCTGGCGTAATAGCAGTAACGGTGGCCGTCTGTTGCATTCCAGCAGTATAAATACCACCGATACCACGTATTGCACGGAGTAGATCGCTTTTCTATTCCATCATCCCTGCTCACTGCAAGCATAACACAGAAACATTTAGGATATCATCATATACCAGAATTTGTGAGATATAGAACTCTGGAAAACAATATAAATTTAAAAGAATACAACAAGAAAGGCAATTTATGCCCATTATATAGTTACATGTGGTATAAGTTTAATAAAATCAGTTATAATCAACGAAAGGCTGTCATATTAGTTCATATACTGTACAGTAAAGAGTGTAGCTTTATCTTGTTCATACTTAGTAACAGTAATGGACTACCATACTCAGTAATGGACTACCATACTCAGTAATGGATTACCATACTCAGTAATGGATTACCATACTCAGTAATAGACTACCATACTCAGTAATGGATTACCATACTCAGTAATGGATTACCATTCTCAGTAATGGACTACCATACTTAGTAATGGACTACCATACTTAGAAATGGAGTACTTTAATACGCTCCCTCCTTTTCGGTTTCTTAATGGTGAAGATTTCTCTTAATAGCCTCTATCCGGCTTAGTGTTTACGATAGGTTTTATCCGATAGTCTCTATCCTATACTAGGAGCACTACTTCAACGAAACCAAATCAGTAACGTCGACGACTATGCCTGTTTGACGGTAGAACTTTCTACATTTCAGAAGATTTAAAATATTCAGTCGAAGAAAACAAAATAAAATGTTCTATATAGTCTTTGGTTTCATTAAATATATGGTGTCAAGCGACTTACATTCCATCCAATACACGTCTGTTCCGTCACACATCTCCTGAACGTTCTCGGACAACATATAACTAGGTAACAATCTGTCGGTGAACAAGAACTTCTTTTCCGACGATTCTCTCTCTGTTTTCACATTGACCTGTTAAAACAATATAATGCGTTCCGGATGATATATGTAATATTTATAGCATATTTTTTTTCGAGTATATGCGATTTATACTGCTTCTCGAGGGCCGCAGGCTCAGACCTTCAGGTTTATGAAAATTTTATCATAAGCAAGAACAAAGGAAAACCATTAGAGCTATGGTGCAAGGTATGAGCTATTTTGGAGATGCGATTGTACATTATTCAAAGTGTGGGGTGAACGCGAAACGAGCGTAACTAAATATAAATCAAGAGTGATATACGCTATGTTGGCTTAAACCCATGGAAATGTACAGCTTCTCTTAATGTGAATGCATGTGTCATGTTTTTATTTACTGAAATCCGCGACTTTCACAAATACGTTTATCAGTTTTACCTATGAATGAATATTAACATGTTTTGATTGTAAGATATGGATCAGCGATTTTAGAAATGTATGCCTACTCAATTATAGTTTTAATAAACACAATATACGCATGGAACACACATCAAAAGGAGAAATTCTCAGTTTGGAATGTTTTCGTTTGGACTTTAGCGCACTAATATTTAAAAATACGTAGTACTTAACGATATAATACTTTAATAACCCTTTCGCTGCCACGTCAAAAACATTCATTTTACGATAGGGTAGGCCCTGAGCAACATGCATACTATGTGCATGCTGATCAGGGCTTACACCGTTCGCCATTCAGTAAGCATGATTTTCATAACACGTTATGTATAAGTTATTCCCGGAATGTTTGAATTCAAATTTTAGCAGACGACATTTGAAATTTGACTGCGAAAGTGTTAAAGTAAAAAATGATACTGGAATAATTAATTGAGGTGTTAATAATACTTCAAGATTGTTGTGTGGCAATTTAAGACAAAGGTCATGTACACATGTGATATATACCTCTGTGTTTGCCATGTCTTTCTGAACTTGACTTGGTGTTCCGGCTTGAGTACGGTTCATATAATAGGCGTAGCACGCGCCCTCCTTCTTTGTCTCAGCGTCTCGGAATCGGTAAACTATTATGCCCTGTATGTGATAAAATATACCAAAATGAGATTTTATATAAACGACAACACAGAGTTTCAAACAAAACATGAGATGAAATAAATAAATAAATCAGACGGGAGACGTTTTAACGTCACCACGATTTTACTGATGGTAGCTTATGGTAATATACATGTTTAGCATCACATATGATACTGTTGTTTCTTTTTGACTTGCATCTCGGAATACAATACGAGTATCATCGACAATAAAAATAGTAACTATTCCTTAATCATCGTCAGTGTTTTCTAATATTTCTATTATTTTTATTTTACAGTTTATTGCTTCGACTTACATGCTTGTAGTCGTACACTAGCCTCATTTCATTTGGAACTGTGACGTCAACCTCGTCATCATTGACCACTTTTATTTTCTCCTGGACAGTTTCACCTTTGTCTGTGTGGTACGTCACCCACGATTCCTAGATAAACAATATGTATATCAAGTGTTATGAGAAATTATACAGTAGGCATTCGAGAAACATATGCAATAGTGATATGAGTACTCTAAAATAAGGAATAGCAGTGATTTGTCTCCCCTGATATTAGACTGGTGCCCAATCGTAACTATTCAAGAATGTACTTTGGCGACGATGTGTCAAGGACGTCAGGGGACCAGTCTACCCTGATATCTCTCCCCAAACAACATCTCGTATACTCCCCAAACAACATCTCGTAGACTGCTTCGCAGCATTACTGGTCTTGATCATCTTCGACGCTTGATTGTAAAAAGAAACGTATTGACCGTTTGTCAGACATAAATATGAAAGAGGAAGCGCGTGACTGTAATTATTATGTTTTTATTAAAATATTTCTGACCATCCGTATTTAGTTCGTTGATATAATAATGAAGTTACTCTATTTGTTTATCTTTGTTTATTAATAAATGTATTGTCTTTCTGCCTTTCTGTATATCTTGGATAGCAGGTGTTCCTGTCTCAGCCAATCAGAAACCTTATCAATGTATCGCCAAAAATCAAACTTTGTTTAGGAGGACTGTTCTAGACGTTTGTCTCGCGCCTTGGATTCACGTCAAAACAAATTTACATTCAAAATCAAAAGTTATCATCCAAATTTTGCATTATTATTCAGCCGATTGCTCCATCAATGTTTTATTTACATGAAAGCAGCGTAAAACCTTCATCTGCATTGTACAAACACACAACGCAAAAGTATACATCAACACGTACGGCTAGCGGCCATATCGTTGACATAGCAACAGTTCACTATTTGCTGTGCCGTTGCCTTCCAGCTAACAAAATGTCAAGATTTTGAACATACCGAAGCGTCGTGATACACACGAGGCGGGATCCCGAAGAATGACAAGATTGGCCGAGCGTTTACGATTGCAAATAACCAAGTTTGACCATTTGGTTCGCTTCTATTAGTATTATTATTTCTCTATATCAGTAGGCATTTCAATAACCAATTATAAACCATCGCAAACTCTTTTTCTATTAAAATTTGTTTGAAGGTTGTAAATATGTATGAAGAAAAATACCCGTTCAGGTCACTGTTTAAAATCATATTGTTTAAAATGATTCTTATTTATGGAAGAATAAACATAATTTAAATGCAATACAACACAAAAGAGATTACATTTCACGACCGGGTTAACAACAGCAGAGAGTGCTGATAAGCCCAAGGTCACTGCTATCTCCCATTAAGTGAAATTTGGTGAACAAACATCAATTTAGGTGTCCTTTTATTGAAATGTAGTGCATCATAGAAGAGACAGCATAATTAAAACTTCTTTACAAATTTAATGGAAATCAGGTCGGTATTTCCAAACTGTATCAAAGATCATCTTTTGTGGCAAGTGTCGATCGTTTCGAGTTAGTAATAATAATAATAATAATAATAATAATAACTAGATTTTGATCAGAGACCTGATCAAACGGGCTTTCCATGTCATGTACAATCATTGAACGTGTATGGCGGTTCCGTACTATTTGCTAGACTGTTTACTGCGTATTAATGCGTTGTCGCTACTGGAGGGTGGTTCGGTGGAACGCAATAGTTCCGTGTAAAACGCCCAGCGTTCCTTTAAAACGCCCAGCGCACCTTTAAAAAAGAACACCGCACCCAAAAGTGCTGTGAAGACAGCCCACTGAACATAATTGACAGGCTCCATGAATTTGAGAGAGAAAACCCCAATCAGTTAGGCCAGTCAAAATACAGGTGTCAAGACAGACTACAACATGTGTCAGATGCAACCTATTGTCAATATTGATTGACATGTTGTTGTTTATTTCCTGTACTTGCTACATGATTTCATGCCGAATGCAACTGAACAATGAGTTCACCGAGGTGCATTCGCACTTTAGGCATATTAAAGGGACCGGAGACATTTTGAAAAAATACTAATGTGTACCAATACGCGTTAAACTATTATAATGTGTTTTAGTTGCATTTAATTTAAACGAGCGAACAACATTACATAATTTATTGTCCTGAATGTAAAATTGCGTATTCATAGGTTCGACTTGAAACATATGTATTATATTGTCATTGTACATGATCGATGTATATGTCTGGCTTTGCACGTATGTGACATACTGGTTGGGAGTGCCCTCCGCTTTTAAAGGGACACGCGGCAATCTCGAATTATGTATCAATCATCAAAACTAGCACCTGTATTTATAAAGCAACTGTTATTGTGACTTTGAATCATTCAACTGATGCTTTCGTTTAAGGTACCCATGGCAAGTATGTCCATCATTAAAATAAGCAATATAATCAATAATAATTTTGACTTTAAAACTTCCTGCATTGAATATATTATTGGTGCACTATAAATCAAACGTTAGTAAAATGCGAAACCAGTTTGGATGATACTATCAGTATACTTACTATTAATGATTGAACAAATGCAGGTTATGATATGTGAAAAACTAACGGGCCGCCGTTAAACTATCAAGATTGCAGTACATCCCTTTAACACATCATATGCGGATCTATCACCGACGATCATTACAGGGATAAATACGGCAATCATGGGGTTTGTATCAAGCCTAAAACATAGCACCTCGATTAATTTTGTTAAATACGTCTTGTATATTCAAATACAAGTGTGAGTTTTTTTCAATTAATATGCTATAACAATTTGAACACTTTGAACCAATAAGTAATAGTATTAATTGCAAAATTCAAGATTGCCGTGTGCCCCTTTGAGATTGAACACAAACAACTTCAAAGAAAGATGAGACAGGGGGATGAATTGTCCTTTAACTGTCCACACGGAACAAAGGTATGCAGCTCTAATGCGCAAGGTCTTATCCATCCACTGAATTTTCCGGGCCGTAGTGATGTTTCACTGGACATTGACGGTCTGGCTGTGTCTTGCGGCGTATACATGCAACTCGGTTATACACTAATGCAGGACACGAAGTCTGTATCAGCTTCTTTAATGTTGACAAATACAAACGTTGGCTTTTACTTGCACGTGCCGGTATCAATATTACATCGGGGCATATACGGCGCCAGCAATTTCCGAGAGAAGATAAGATGAGGGATAATGTTTCTATCTATCATACACGCCTCCGCCATGAAGCGAATCCCTCGGGGAGTAGAGGTCTGCAGCTTTAAGCGCAGTGACTTACCCCACTAAACTTTCCTGTTTCACTGAACATTGTAGGTCTGGCTATTTATTGCGGCGTGTACATGCCAACTCTTCTTCCCTTCATAGTTATACACTAATGCAGGACACGAAGTTGTTATCAGCTCCTTTAATGCTGAAAAGCAAAAATGTGTGCTTTTACTCGCACTTGCGGGTATCACTCTTATATCGGGGCATTTACTGCGACAGCAACCTCAGAGGGAAGATGAGACAAGAGATGTTGATTCCTATCAGACACGTCTACGCCTGCGAGTATCATCTGGGTTTACAATGTCCGGCTGCTGATCAGTCATTTCCCCGCCAAAAACATTGTCACATAAATGGAATGGTCTTAATTCAAAGAAAGAACAGTCCATTATATATATGTAGAGGGCTAAGGGTTAAATATTCCTTCAAAGGCCACCAAAGAATAAGGTCTCGATAATACTCATAAACAAATGGGTAAAAAATAACAAGCACACATACGCATAAACAGATATCTTTATTAAGCGAAAACACATATTTATACTTTAGAAGAGATGACACAGAAGTATGATTTTGTACATGCATTCAGATTTTTTTCTCCATTTCTTCCACTTCTCGAATCCAATATAGCCCAATTATTTCACTTCCTGAAATACCATGTCACCCCTCTGCCCACTCTCAGTCTCAACATTATATTAAACAAATTATATAATATAATACCATAGGTTGATACATGTAATTGAAAACATGCCTGAACATTCATTAATACGAAATCAGACGTTAATTATGTACATTATACAAACTGATGCAGTTTGGCATCCCGTTCAACCCATGGAAGGTCACATTGAAACAAAAACGGGACTGCGGGGTTGGGGGATGTCGAAGTGAATTGAAGTTTTACGGCTCTCCAATACAAAATGGTTATCTAGTGCCAACAGGATTGAACATTCCAAGCCCACTCTCCATGTACATCTAGATGCACATTCTTAGACTATTGTCAACACTCCGGTTTTTTTGCTTTCTGCCACCGCTCAAGTAGCAACTGAAACAAGACAGAAAACACGATGGAGACTTCTAATGAACATGACAAACACTGCCATATAAATGGACATGCATCACTTACGCACACAGACTGAGGCCGCTAAACTGAGGCCGCTAAACAAACACAAATAACGTACTTTAAAGAGAATTATTTTATTACTCACTCTGTTGCAGAAAACATATTTACACATTACATAAACAATGTTTCAATCACATACTATCATAATGATTTTAAACTGTACTAAAAATTAAAACAGGCTTCAAATATTTTGAAAATGTAGCTTATGCCATGCACGTTCACATTTACATAGTCTTGATCCTCTTCGACGCTTGATTGTAAATACAAACGTACTGACCGTTTGTGCAGAAACAAATGTGAAAGAAACAAATGTGAAAGTGGAAGCACGTGACCGTAATTATTATTTTTTAAACTATTTCTGACCATCCGCATTTAGTTCGTCGATATAATGATGAAGTTTCCCTCTATGTTTATATATAAATTTATTATCTTTCTGCCTTTCTGTATATCTTGGTTAGTAGGTGTTTCTGTCTCCGCCAATCAGAAACGATACCATCATCTCGGCAAAAGTCAAACTTTGTTTAGGAGAACTGTTCTATACGTTTGTGATGAAAACAAGCAAGCGTCGCAAATGTTCTAGACTAATATTTACACTGAACGGATATTTAAAAGAATACAATCACTACAAACACTTCTGTATTAAACATTGACAGTTTGTCTTGAACCCTCCTTCACCCCCACCAACTCACAGACTGTTTCTATACTATTCTTTATTACAGGCCTGAAATACATGGAAGTTTTGAAAGTTTTCAAAATAATGGCCAGATTGGCTCATGAAGCAACATATTTACTATATAAACAAAGAGTCACATGACTGATGAATTGAATTGAATTGAATTGGGGTTTTACGGCGATCAATACATACATTCATCAAAATACAAATAATAAAATCCCACAGGGTTTTGTGCCTATTAAAACATATTATTTGGAACAGTAAATTAGTTTATCTTAGCAGACATCACCATACATAAGAGACTTCTTCAGTATGTGCATATCCATAACTAAGAAAAAATAGATTTACTTGGGAGAAGAAAAATATAATTTAATTATTATATAATAATTCATTACGTAATTTAAATGCTTTGAGTACTAAACAATACGAATTGAAATACTTCCCTTTTGTTTTCGCTTTTTAACAATCGAAGTCGGCATTATACATTTAAACATACTTGGCCGTTGGAAATAAAATGTTTACAGTCAAACACCATTGATGCCACGAATGCTTTATTTAGACGCAGAATACTTTAGGAGTTACAAAGTCAGTAAGTAGTATGTTTACTTATAAAGAGACACAAGGACAATTCACTTTTTGATACTATAAGTCTGTTGTTTTTGTTTTGTATCAATATGTTCAAGTTTCCTATTAAATATTAGCTCATTTGGACCACTTTCCAGTAGAGTTCGGTTGTGCCGTCTGGACAATAGTACTTCCTGGCGTAATAGCAGTAACGGTGGCCGTCTGTTGCATTCCAGCAGTATAAATACCACCGATACCACGTATTGCACGGAGTAGATCGCTTTTCTATTCCATCATCCCTGCTCACTGCAAGCATAACACAGAAACATTTAGGATATCATCATATACCAGAATTTGTGAGATATAGAACTCTGGAAAACAATATAAATTTAAAAGAATACAACAAGAAAGGCAATTTATGCCCATTATATAGTTACATGTGGTATAAGTTTAATAAAATCAGTTATAATCAACGAAAGGCTGTCATATTAGTTCATATACTGTACAGTAAAGAGTGTAGCTTTATCTTGTTCATACTTAGTAACAGTAATGGACTACCATACTCAGTAATGGACTACCATACTCAGTAATGGATTACCATACTCAGTAATGGATTACCATACTCAGTAATAGACTACCATACTCAGTAATGGATTACCATACTCAGTAATGGATTACCATTCTCAGTAATGGACTACCATACTTAGTAATGGACTACCATACTTAGAAATGGAGTACTTTAATACGCTCCCTCCTTTTCGGTTTCTTAATGGTGAAGATTTCTCTTAATAGCCTCTATCCGGCTTAGTGTTTACGATAGGTTTTATCCGATAGTCTCTATCCTATACTAGGAGCACTACTTCAACGAAACCAAATCAGTAACGTCGACGACTATGCCTGTTTGACGGTAGAACTTTCTACATTTCAGAAGATTTAAAATATTCAGTCGAAGAAAACAAAATAAAATGTTCTATATAGTCTTTGGTTTCATTAAATATATGGTGTCAAGCGACTTACATTCCATCCAATACACGTCTGTTCCGTCACACATCTCCTGAACGTTCTCCGACAACATATAACTAGGTAACAATCTGTCGGTGAACAAGAACTTCTTTTCCGACGATTCTCTCTCTGTTTTCACATTGACCTGTTAAAACAATATAATGCGTTCCGGATGATATATGTAATATTTATAGCATATTTTTTTTCGAGTATATGCGATTTATACTGCTTCTCGAGGGCCGCAGGCTCAGACCTTCAGGTTTATGAAAAGTTTATCATAAGCAAGAACAAAGGAAAACCATTAGAGCTATGGTGCAAGGTATGAGCTATTTTGGAGATGCGATTGTACATTATTCAAAGTGTGGGGTGAACGCGAAACGAGCGTAACTAAATATAAATCAAGAGTGATATACGCTATGTTGGCTTAAACCCATGGAAATGTACAGCTTCTCTTAATGTGAATGCATGTGTCATGTTTTTATTTACTGAAATCCGCGACTTTCACAAATACGTTTATCAGTTTTACCTATGAATGAATATTAACATGTTTTGATTGTAAGATATGGATCAGCGATTTTAGAAATGTATGCCTACTCAATTATAGTTTTAATAAACACAATATACGCATGGAACACACATCAAAAGGAGAAATTCTCAGTTTGGAATGTTTTCGTTTGGACTTTAGCGCACTAATATTTAAAAATACGTAGTACTTAACGATATAATACTTTAATAACCCTTTCGCTGCCACGTCAAAAACATTCATTTTACGATAGGGTAGGCCCTGAGCAACATGCATACTATGTGCATGCTGATCAGGGCTTACACCGTTCGCCATTCAGTAAGCATGATTTTCATAACACGTTATGTATAAGTTATTCCCGGAATGTTTGAATTCAAATTTTAGCAGACGACATTTGAAATTTGACTGCGAAAGTGTTAAAGTAAAAAATGATACTGGAATAATTAATTGAGGTGTTAATAATACTTCAAGATTGTTGTGTGGCAATTTAAGACAAAGGTCATGTACACATGTGATATATACCTCTGTGTTTGCCATGTCTTTCTGAACTTGACTTGGTGTTCCGGCTTGAGTACGGTTCATATAATAGGCGTAGCACGCGCCCTCCTTCTTTGTCTCAGCGTCTCGGAATCGGTAAACTATTATGCCCTGTATGTGATAAAATATACCAAAATGAGATTTTATATAAACGACAACACAGAGTTTCAAACAAAACATGAGATGAAATAAATAAATAAATCAGACGGGAGACGTTTTAACGTCACCACGATTTTACTGATGGTAGCTTATGGTAATATACATGTTTAGCATCACATATGATACTGTTGTTTCTTTTTGACTTGCATCTCGGAATACAATACGAGTATCATCGACAATAAAAATAGTAACTATTCCTTAATCATCGTCAGTGTTTTCTAATATTTCTATTATTTTTATTTTACAGTTTATTGCTTCGACTTACATGCTTGTAGTCGTACACTAGCCTCATTTCATTTGGAACTGTGACGTCAACCTCGTCATCATTGACCACTTTTATTTTCTCCTGGACAGTTTCACCTTTGTCTGTGTGGTACGTCACCCACGATTCCTAGATAAACAATATGTATATCAAGTGTTATGAGAAATTATACAGTAGGCATTCGAGAAACATATGCAATAGTGATATGAGTACTCTAAAATAAGGAATAGCAGTGATTTGTCTCCCCTGATATTAGACTGGTGCCCAATCGTAACTATTCAAGAATGTACTTTGGCGACGATGTGTCAAGGACGTCAGGGGACCAGTCTACCCTGATATCTCTCCCCAAACAACATCTCGTATACTCCCCAAACAACATCTCGTAGACTGCTTCGCAGCATTACTGGTCTTGATCATCTTCGACGCTTGATTGTAAAAAGAAACGTATTGACCGTTTGTCAGACATAAATATGAAAGAGGAAGCGCGTGACTGTAATTATTATGTTTTTATTAAAATATTTCTGACCATCCGTATTTAGTTCGTGGATATAATAATGAAGTTACTCTATTTGTTTATCTTTGTTTATTAATAAATGTATTGTCTTTCTGCCTTTCTGTATATCTTGGATAGCAGGTGTTCCTGTCTCAGCCAATCAGAAACCTTATCAGTGTATCGCCAAAAATCAAACTTTGTTTAGGAGGACTGTTCTAGACGTTTGTCTCGCGCCTTAGATTCACGTCAAAACAAATTTACATTCAAAATCAAAAGTTATCATCCAAATTTTGCATTATTATTCAGCCGATTGCTCCATCAATGGTTTATTTACATGAAAGCAGCGTAAAACCTTCATCTGCATTGTACAAACACACAACGCAAAAGTATACATCAACACGTACGGCTAGCGGCCATATTGTTGACATAGCAACAGTTCACTATTTGCTGTGCCGTTGCCTTCCGGCTAACAAAATGTCAAGATTTTGAACATACCGAAGCGTCGTGATACACACGAGGCGGGATCCCGAAGAATGACGAGATTGGCCGAGCGTTTACGATTGCAAATAACCAGGTTTGACCATTTGGTTCGCTTCTATTAGTATTATTATTTCTCTATATCAGTAGGCATTTCAATAACCAATTATAAACCATCGCAAACTCTTTTTCTATTAAAATTTGTTTGAAGGTTGCAAATATGCATGAAGAAAAATACCCGTTAAGGTCACTGTTTAAAATGATACTTATTTATGGAAGAATAAACATAATTTAAATGCAATACAACACAAAAGAGATTACATTTCACGACCGGGTTAACAACAGCAGAGAGTGCTGATAAGCCCAAGGTCACTGCTATCTCCCATTACGTGAAATTTGGTGAACAAACATCGATTTAGGTGTCCTTTTATTGAAATGTAGTGCATCATAGAAGAGACAGCATAATTAAAACTTCTTTACAAATTTAATGGAAATCAGGTCGGTATTTCCAAACTGTATCAAAGATCATCTTTTGTGGCAAGTGTCGATCGTTTCGAGTTAGTAATAATAATAATAATAATAATAATAATACTAACTAGATTTTGATCAGAGACCTGATCAAACGGGCTTTCCATGTCATGTACAATCATTGAACGTGTATGGCGGTTCCGTACTATTTGCTAGACTGTTTACTGCGTATTAATGCGTTGTCGCTACTGGAGGGTGGTTCGGTGGAACGCAATAGTTCCGTGTAAAACGCCCAGCGTTCCTTTAAAACGCCCAGCGCACCTTTAAAAAAGAACACCGCACCCAAAAGTGCTGTGAAGACAGCCCACTGAACATAATTGACAGGCTCCATGAATTTGAGAGAGAAAACCCCAATCAGTTAGGCCAGTCAAAATACAGGTGTCAAGACAGACTACAACATGTGTCAGATGCAACCTTTTGTCAATATTGATTGACATGTTGTTGTTTATTTCCTGTACTTGCTACATGATTTCATGCCGAATGCAACTGAACAATGAGTTCACCGAGGTGCATTCGCACTTTAGGCATATTAAAGGGACCGGAGACATTTTGAAAAATTACTAATGTGTACCAATACGCGTTAAACTATTATAATGTGTTTTAGTTGCATTTAATTTAAACGAGCGAACAACATTACATAATTTATTGTCCTGAATGTAAAATTGCGTATTCATAGGTTCGACTTGAAACATATGTATTATATTGTCATTGTACATGATCGATGTATATGTCTGGCTTTGCACGTATGTGACATACTGGTTGGGAGTGCCCTCCGCTTTTAAAGGGACACGCGGCAATCTCGAATTATGTATCAATCATCAAAACTAGCACCTGTATTTATAAAGCAACTGTTATTGTGACTTTGAATCATTCAATTGATGCTTTCGTTTAAGGAACACATGGCAAGTATGTCCATCATTAAAATAAGCAATATAATCAATAATAATTTTGACTTTAAAACTTCCTGCATTGAATATATTATTGGTGCACTATAAATCAAACGTTAGTAAAATGCGAAACCAGTTTGGATGATACTATCAGTATACTTATTATTAATGATTGAACAAATGCAGGTTATGATATGTGAAAAACTAACGGGCCGCCGTTAAAATATCAAGATTGCAGTACATCCCTTTAACACATCATATGCGGATCTATCACCGACGATCATTACAGGGATAAATACGGCAATCATGGGGTTTGTATCAAGCCTAAAACATAGCACCTCGATTAATTTTGTTAAATACGTCTTGTATATTCAAATACAAGTGTGAGTTTTCAATTAATATGCTATAACAATTTGAACACTTTGAACCAATAAGTAATAGTATTAATTGCAAAATTCAAGATTGCCGTGTGCCCCTTTGAGATTGAACACAAACAACTTCAAAGAAAGATGAGACAGGGGGATGAATTGTCCTTTAACTGTCCACACGGAACAAAGGTATGCAGCTCTAATGCGCAAGGTCTTATCCATCCACTGAATTTTCCGGGCCGTAGTGATGTTATACTGGACATTGACGGTCTGGCTGTGTCTTGCGGCGTATACATGCAACTCAGTTATACACTAATGCAGGACACGAAGTCTGTATCAGCTCCTTTAATGTTGACAAATACAAACGTTGGCTTTTACTTGCACGTGCCGGTATCAATATTACATCGGGGCATATACGGCGCCAGCAATTTCCGAGAGAAGATAAGATGAGGGATAATGTTTCTATCTATCATACACGCCTCCGCCATGAAGCGAATCCGTCGGGGAGTAGAGGTCTGCAGCTTTAAGCGCAGTGACTTACCCCACTAAACTTTCCTGTTTCACTGAACATTGTAGGTCTGGCTATTTATTGCGGCGTGTACATGCCAACTCTTCTTCCCTTCATAGTTATACACTAATGCAGGACACGAAGTTGTTATCAGCTCCTTTAATGCTGAAAAGCAAAAATGTGTGCTTTTACTCGCACTTGCGGGTATCACTCTTATATCGGGGCATTTACTGCGACAGCAACCTCAGAGGGAAGATGAGACAAGAGATGTTGATTCCTATCAGACACGTCTACGCCTGCGAGTAACATCTGGGTTTACAATGTCCGGCTGCTGATCAGTCATTTCCCCGCCAAAAACATTGTCACATAAATGGAATGGTCTTAATTCAAAGAAAGAACAGTCCATTATATATATGTAGAGGGCTAAGGGTTAAATATTCCTTCAAAGAATAATAATAAGAAGAAACAGAACGAAAACAAAAGGTCTTTCCACTGAAAAGTGGAAAGCCCTAATAAGTGTGCATGAGCGTAAAGTAGTCGGACCTCGCTGCTCCCGACTGAGCTAATTGGGCTATACATATTACGCAATACATACTATGGTGAAAACCTAGTGCGCTATGGAAGTCACGTGATCGCATAAAAGGTAAATACTGTGGATCCCGCTTTATTTACATATAATAATTAAAACTTTTTTTTTTCAAACTCACGAAAACATTTGTCACATAAATGGAATGGTCTTAATTCAAAGAAAGAACAGTCCATTATATATATGTAGAGGGCTAAGGGTTAAATATTCCTTCAAAGGCCACCAAAGAATAAGGTCTCGATAATACTCATAAACAAATGGGTAAACAATAACAAGCACACATACGCATAAACAGATATCTTTATTAAGCGAAAACACATATTTATACTTTAGAAGAGATGACACAGAAGTATGATTTTGTACATGCATTCAGATTTTTTTCTCCATTTCTTCCACTTCTCGAATCCAATATAGCCCAATTAGTTCACTTCCTGAAATACCATGTCACCCCTCTGCCCACTCTCAGTCTCAACATTATATTAAACAAATTATATAATATAATACCATAGGTTGATACATGTAATTGAAAACATGCCTGAACATTCATTAATACGAAATCAGACGTTAATTATGTACATTATACAAACTGATGCAGTTTGGCATCCCGTTCAACCCATGGAAGGTCACATTGAAACAAAAACGGGACTGCGGGGTTGGGGGATGTCGAAGTGAATTGAAGTTTTACGGCTCTCCAATACAAAATGGTTATCTAGTGCCAACAGGATTGAACATCCCAAGCCCACTCTCCATGTACATCTAGATGCACATATGTACATCTAGATGCACATTCTTAGACTATTGTCAACACTCCGGTTTTTTTGCTTTCTGCCACCGCTCAAGTAGCAACTGAAACAAGACAGAAAACACGATGGAGACTTCTAATGAACATGACAAACACTGCCATATAAATGGACATGCATCACTTACGCACACAGACTGAGGCCGCTAAACGGAGGCCGCTAAACAAACACAAATAACGTACTTTAAAGAGAATTATTTTATTACTCACTCTGTTGCAGAAAACATATTTACACATTACATAAACAATGTTTCAATCACATACTATCATAATGATTTTAAACTGTACTAAAAATTAAAACAGGCTTCAAATATTTTGAAAATGCAGCTTATGCCATGCACGTTCACATTTACATAGTATTGATCCTCTTCGACGCTTGATTGTAAATTTATACAAACGTACTGACCGTTTGTGCAGAAACAAATGTGAAAGAAACAAATGTGAAAGTGGAAGCACGTGACCGTAATTATTATTTTTTAAAGAATTTCTGACCATCCGCATTTAGTTCGTCGATATAATGATGAAGTTTCCCTCTATGTTTATATATAAATTTATTATCTTTCTGCCTTTCTGTATATCTTGGATAGTAGATGTTTCTGTCTCCGCCAATCAGAAACGATACCATCATCTCGGCAAAGTCAAACTTTGTTTAGGAGAACTGTTCTATACGTTTGTGATGAAAACAAGCAAGCGTCGCAGATGATCTAGACTAATATTTACACTGAACGGATATTTAAAAGAATACAATCACTACAAACACTTCTGTATTAAACATTGACAGTTTGTCTTGAACCCTCCTTCACCCCCACCAACTCACAGACTGGTTCTATACTATTCTTTATTACAGGCTTGAAGTACATGGAAGTTTTGAAAGTTTTCAAAATAATGGCCAGATTGGCTCATGAAGCAACATATTTACTATATAAACAAAGAGTCACATGACTGGTGAATTGAACTGAATTGAATTGGGGTTTTACGGCGATCAATACATACATTCATCAAAATACCAATAATAAAATCCCACAGGGTTTTGTGCCTATTAAAAGATATTATTTGGAACAGTAAATTAGTTTATCTTAGCAGACATCACCATACATAAGAGACTGCTTCAGTATGTGCATATCCATAACTAAGAAAAAATAGATTTACTTGGGAGAAGAAAAATATAATTTAATTATTATATAATAATTCATTACGTAATTTAAATGCTTTGAGTACTAAACAATACGAATTGAAATACTTCCCTTTTGTTTTCGCTTTTTAACAATCGAAATCGGCATTATACATTTAAACATACTTGGCCGTTGGAAATAAAATGTTTACAGTCAAACACCATTGATGCCACGAATGCTTTATTTAGACGCAGAACACTTTAGGAGTTACAAAGTCAGTAAGTAGTATGTTTACTTATAAAGAGACACAAGGACAATTCACTTTTTGATACTATAAGACTGTTGTTTTTGTTTGGTATCAATATGTTCAAGTTTCCTATTAAATATTAGCTCATTTGGACCACTTTCCAGTAGAGTTCGGTTGTGCCGTCTGGACAATAGTACTTCCTGGCGTAATAGCAGTAACGGTGGCCGTCTGTTGCATTCCAGCAGTATAAATACCACCGATACCACGTATTGCACGGAGTAGATCGCTTTTCTATTCCATCATCCCTGCTCACTGCAAGCATAACACAGAAACATTTAGGATATCATCATATACCAGAATTTGTGAGATTTAGAACTCTTGAAAACAATATAAATTTAAAAGAATACAACAAGAAAGGCAATTTATGCCCATTATATAGTTACATGTGGTATAAGTTTAATAAAATCAGTTATAATCAACGAAAGGCTGTCATATTAGTTCATATACTGTACAGTAAAGAGTGTAGCTTTATCTTGTTCATACTTAGTAACAGTAATGGACTACCATACTCAGTAATGGACTACCATACTCAGTAATGGATTACCATACTCAGTAATAGACTACCATACTCAGTAATGGATTACCATACTCGGTAATGGATTACCATTCTCAGTAATGGACTACCATACTCAGTAATGGATTACCATACTCAGTAATGGACTACCATACTCAGTAATGGATTACCATACTCAGTAATAGACTACCATACTCAGTAATGGATAACCATACTCGGTAATGGATTACCATTCTCAGTAATGGATTACCATACTCAGTAATAGACTACCATACTCAGTAATGGATTACTATACTCAGTAATAGACTACCATACTCAGTAATGGATTACCATACTCAGTAATGGACTACCATACTTAGTAATGGACTACCATACTTAGAAATGGAGTACTTTAATACGCTCCCTCCTTTTCGGTTTCTTAATGGTGAAGATTTCTCTTAATAGCCTCTATCCGGCTTAGTGTTTACGATAGGTTTTATCCGATATTCTCTATCCTATACTAGGAGCACTACTTCAACGAAACCAAATCAGTAACGTCGACGACTATGCCTGTTTGACGGTAGAACTTTCTACATTTCAGAAGATTTAAAATATTCAGTCTTAGAAAACAAAATAAAATGTTCTATATAGTCTTCGGTTTCATTAAATATATGGTGTCAAGCGACTTACATTCCATCCAATACACGTCTGTTCCGTCACACATCTCCTGAACGTTCTCCGACAACATATAACTAGGTAACAATCTGTCGGTGAACAAGAACTTCTTTTCCGGCGATTCGCTCTCTGTTTTCACATTGACCTGTTAAAACAATATAATGCGTTCCGGATGATATATGTAATATTTATAGCATATTTTTTCGAGTATATGCGATTTATACTGCTTCTCGAGGGCCGCAGGCTCAGACCTTCAGGTTTATGAAAATTTTATCATAAGCAAGAACAAAGGAAAACCATTAGAGCTATGGTGCAAGGTATGAGCTATTTTGGAGATGCGATTGTACATTATTCAAAGTGTGGGGTGAACGCGAAACGAGCGTAACTAAATATACATCAAGAGTGATATACGCTATGTTGGCTTAAACCCATGGAAATGTACAGCTTCTCTTAATGTGAATGCATGTGTCATGTTTTTATTTACTGAAATCCGCGACTTTCACAAATACGTTTATCAGTTTTACCTATGAATGAATATTAACATGTTTTGATTGTAAGATATGGATCAGCGATTTTAGAAATGTATGCCTACTCAATTATAGTTTTAATAAACACAATATACGCATGGAACACACATCAAAAGGAGAAATTCTCAGTTTGGAATGTTTTCGTTTGGACTTTAGCGCACTAATATTTAAAAATACGTAGTACTTAACGATATAATACTTTAATAACCCTTTCGCTGCCACGTCAAAAACATTCATTTTACGACTAGGGTAGGCCCTGAGCAACATGCATACTATGTGCATGCTGATCAGGGCTTACACCGTTCGCCATTCAGTAAGCATGATTTCCATAACACGTTATGTATAAGTTATTCCCGGAATGTTTGAATTCAAATTTTAGCAGACGACATTTGAAATTTGACTGCGAAAGTGTTAAAGTAAACAATAATGATACTGGAATAATTAATTGAGGTGTTAATAATACTTCAAGATTGTTGTATGGCAATTTAAGACAAAGGTCATGTACACATGTGATATATACCTCTGTGTTTGCCATGTCTTTCTGAACTTGGCTTGGTGTTCCGGCTTGAGTACGGTTCATATAATAGGCGTAGCACGCGCCCTCCTTCTTTGTCTCAGCGTCTCGGAATCGGTAAACTATTATGCCCTGTATGTGATAAAATATACCAAAATGAGATTTTATATAAACGATAACACAGAGTTTCAAACAAAACATGAGATGAAATAAATAAATAAATCAGACGGGAGACGTTTTAACGTCACCACGATTTTACTGATGGTAGCTTATGGTAATATACATGTTTAGCATCACATATGATACTGTTGTTTCTTTTTGACTTGCATCTCCGAATACAATACGAGTATCATCGACAATAAAAATAGTAACTATTCCTTAATCATCGTCAGTGTTTTCTAATATTTCTATTATTTTGTTTTACAGTTTATTGCTTCGACTTACATGCTTGTAGTCGTACACTAGCCTCATTTCATTTGGAACTGTGACGTCAACCTCGTCATCATTGACCACTTTTATTTTCTCCTGGACAGTTTCACCTTTGTCTGTGTGGTACGTCACCCACGATTCCTAGATAAACAATATGTATATCAAGTGTTATGAGAAATTATACAGTAGGCATTCGAGAAACATATGCAATAGTGATATGAGTACTCTAGAATAAGGAACAGCAGTGATTTGTCTCCCCTGATATTAGACTGGTGCCCAATCGTAACTATTCAAGAATGTACTTTGGCGACGATGTGTCAAGGACGTCAGGGGACCAGTCTACCCTGATATCTCTCCCCAACATCTCGTATACTCCCCAAACAACATCTCGTAGACTGCTTCGCAGCATTACTAGTCTTGATCATCTTCGACGCTTGATTGTAAAAACAAACGTATTGACCGTTTGTCAGACATAAATGTGAAAGAGGAAGCGCGTGACTGTAATTATTATGTTTTTATTAAAATATTTCTGACCATCCGTATTGAGTTCGTGGATATAATAATGAAGTTACTCTATTTGTTTATCTTTGTTTATTAATAAATGTATTGTCTTTCTGCCTTTCTGTATATCTTGGATAGCAGGTGTTCCTGTCTCAGCCAATCAGAAACCTTATCAGTGTATCGCCAAAAATCAAACTTTGTTTAGGAGGACTGTTCTAGACGTTTGTCTCGCGCCTTAGATTCACGTCAAAACAAATTTACATTCAAAATCAAAAGTTATCATCCAAATTTTGCATTATTATTCAGCCGATTGCTCCATCAATGGTTTATTTACATGAAAGCAGCGTAAAACCTTCATCTGCATTGTACAAACACACAACGCAAAAGTATACATCAACACGTACGGCTAGCGGCCATATTGTTGACATAGCAACAGTTCACTATTTGCTGTGCCGTTGCCTTCCGGCTAACAAAATGTCAAGATTTTGAACATACCGAAGCGTCGTGATACACACGAGGCGGGATCCCGAAGAATGACGAGATTTGCCGAGCGTTTACGATTGCAAATAACCAGGTTTGACCATTTGGTTCGCTTCTATAAGTATTATTATTTCTCTATATCAGTAGGCATTTCAATAACCAATTATAAACCATCGCAAACTATTTTTCTATTAAAATTTGTTTGAAGGTTGTAAATAAGTATGAAGGAAAATACCCGTTCAGGTCACTGTTTAAAATCATATTGTTTAAAATGATACTTATTTATGGAAGAACAAACATAATTTAAATGCAATACAACACAAAAGAGATTACATTTCACGACCGGGTTAACAACAGCAGAGAGTGCTGATAAGCCCAAGGTCACTGCTATCTCCCATTACGTGAAATTTGGTGAACAAACATCAATTTAGGTGTCCTTTTATTGAAATGTAGTGCATCATAGGAGAGAAAGCATAATTAAAACTTCTTTACAAATTTAATGGAAATCAGGTCGGTATTTCCAAATTGTATCAAAGATCATCTTTTGTGGCAAGTGTCGATCGTTTCGAGTTAATAATAATAATAATAATAATAATAATAATAATAATACCCCTTAATAATAATAGCATATACCTTATAGTTGTTTTGTGTAAGTTTCACGCCAAAATAGACGGAAACTATGACAACGGTAGCAACCGTTACTAAGGTAACCAATCCTATGGCTATTCCAGCAATCAGCCTTGACCGCTTCGGTTTCTCCTCCGTGTCTCTCATCTAAAAGATAAAAACATTCAATTAATGTTCGAAGGTATAATTAGGTACTCGATTTCACGTTTGTGTGTGTACAATTGTTGCATTACATTATATAGAGTTTAACTAACATTGTTGAAGTGATACGGGAAATAATTCCCGAGTGAGAAAGATTCTTGCGATACAGAAACGAGTGCCTTTTCGCACGAGTTTCTATATCGCAAGAATATTTCTCACGAGTGAATTATTTTCCGTATCACGACAAAAAATTTAATTAAACTATATAATATATGTTCTGTGATGAATTTCTTTTTAATCGTCCTTTGACACAAGTATTCCTTCTTCTGTCACTCCTTTAACGACAGCGCGGAGTAATATTCGTGACATAATATCGTGACGTCTATCGTTTAGTTCATAACATTTGGCTACTGTGCTATCTTGCACACTAGGCGAGATAGCACAGTAGAGGAAGGGATATGTTACAGATTTTCTCAAACTGGGATATTTCTATAATTCATCACAGAATATACAATATATATTTATTACAATATCGACTTTTGACAAAAAATGCCACATGACTATTGTATACATATAAATTTTAAACATTTAAAATTGGTCATTAATATTATACATTAACTTGCCAGTTGTATTATAGATCCAAACGGTAACTATATAATGTTAGATTTAACTATTCAAGATCAGAGAATGACAATATCTGTAATATATTGCCCTAATGAAGAAAAACCGCACTTCTTCCAAGACTTTTTTCAATTTAATTGAACGTTTCGGTAATTCATCTGTCATGTCTGTAGTTATTGGGGGTGATTGGAATGCACCCCTGTATTGTGAAATCAACACATATAAATAAAAACACAACAATAATATAAAGTCAAATGAAATGATCATAAACACTATGGAAACTTTAGACTTGCATGATGTTTGGAGAACAGAAAATGAAAAATAGAAATAGAGATACATGGAGTGGTCCCCAAAATAAAATGGCGCGTTTAGATTATTTCATTGTCTCATCAGATTTACAAATGTTTGTTGAGAATACGGATATTGGCATATGTTATAAATCGGATCATTCCCATATATCCGTAGGTTTTTCTTTCATTGACCAGCCAAATAACAGTAGAATTAAAAACAATAAGAGATGAAAAAATAAAGGGATTATTTTAAGAACAAAAGCAAAATGGAAAGTCGAAGGAGAAAAGTCACCTAAATATTTTGCAATTTAGAAAAAAGACAATAATTATACAGAAACACTTATTCCAAAAATTGTCAAAACTGATGGGTCAGAAACGAACAATATAAATGACGTTTTAATCGAACAAAATCTATTTTATAAAAATCTTTATAATTCCAGACTACAAGATGAGAATCAGAGGGAAGAAACAGATTTTTTAAATATAAATAATCCATTCTTAAACCAATTATCAGATGAGGAAAGGGATACCTTAGAAAGGGACCTAAGAAAACAAGAATGTTTGAATGTGTTTTAAAGGGACACTGTCCGTAACTTTTAGCTTATAAAACACCCAATAATTATGTTTGCAAACATTATACACTAAACATTATTCATTATTTACTAATTAAAAGCAAGATTGTTTAACGGAATTCAATCGCGGTACGTAAAAAAGCAAATCCACTTTGTGGGTTTGAACTCGTAGCCCAAACTAAAATTACCTTTACACTCGCAGTAATAATAAGTGTGCATGAGCGTAAAGTAGTCGGTCCTCGCTGCTCCCGACTGAGCTAATTGGGCTATACATATTACGCAATACATACTATGGTGAAAACCTAGTGCGCTATGGAAGTCACGTGATCGCATAACAGGTAAATACTGTGGATCCTGCTTTATTTACATATAATAATTAAAACTTTTTTTTTTCAAACTCACGAATGTATTCCTACATACTTCTCAGGGTCTATCCTCATGTTTTCGTGTATACATTTCACTGAATAAAAGTCAGACAGTTATTTGGTTATGCTCAATATCTGCTTACTTACGGACAGTGTCCCTTTAAAGGATATGAAAAATAATAAATCTCCAGGATCTGATGTTTTTTCTGTCGAATTTTATAAATTATTCTGGATTAATATTGGGGATTTTCTAGTTAATGCATTAAACGAGGGTTATCATTCTAAATCACTACCAGTTACACAAAAACAGAATGTTATAACATGTTTACCAAAAGAAGATAAATCTAAATTTTATTTGAAAAATTGGAGACTAATTTCACTACTAAATGTAGATACTAAAATTGCATCTGCCACAACTGCACGTCGATTTAGAACAATTCTTCTTAAATTAATATCGGAAAGTCAATTGGGATTTATGAAACATAAGCACATAGGTGAATGTACTAGACGTATTCTAGATATCATAGAAAAATGCGAGGAAGAGAAATATACCTGGCATCCTAGTTCTTTTAGATTTGACTCACTTGAATGGTGCTTCATTGAGAAATCGTTACCTGTTCTTTAATTTTGGGGAGTCAATTGTGCAATGGTTTAACACGTTATACAATAATGTGACAAGCTGTGTTTTAAATAATGGCCATTCTTCCGAGTATTTTCCCATACAGAAAATTATGAAATCTCAAATAACGTCAGCCTCAATGTTTGCTATACAACTTTCAGAATGTCTTAAAGGTTTATCCAACACATTAACACCGTTTTGGATAACAATTCCAGGGGCGTAGCTAGGGCGATTTGGAGGATACGCCCGTATATTGGTCCCCCCCGGAAGCTCTAAGCGTCCGCACGTTGCTTTTGACGATTTTGGGCTGAAAATGATGGCTTTTATTGATTGATAAATAAATTATATAGTTGCGAAAAATGAATATCTTAGATTGAAATTTCCATTTTATGGCATCTGTTTTGATAACTTTGATATTTATATGTTGATAAATTTCTAATAATGGGCCCTAGTCAGGCTTCAGTTTTTATTTCATTTTTGGGGCACTATGTTTTCTCATTTTTTTCCTAGAGGCGTACGCCCGGGCGTACGGGCGTATGCCTGGCTACGCGCCTGAATTCAGAAAATAATAGTTTCTAGTTTTTGATGACGCACACTTTTGCATTAAATTGCCCTTGAAAAACAATTTATGCACGTGCATTCTTTTATTTCTCAACTGATATTGAAAAGCAAGGTATTTTTTTTATTAAAACCACTAACAATGTGTGTTTCACAGATATATAACTAATTTAGTTTAAAGCTGATTTTTTTCTATCAAGTCCAAAAAAAACTTTGGTTGAAACAAGCGCCAAACAACAGTAACAGTGACATTGTTATGCCATTACATTTGAATAGTTGATAACATAAGATTATGAGCCGATGAAAAGTTAAATAACTCTATCCCGATCGGTAAAATAAAAATAACTTACAGTTTCGGGCAACTTTGCGTCCATCCCTAATGTCAGTTTCATTACACGTTTCAGCTTCAAGTTTTGAAATCAATTTCAAATTATGCTTATTAATGAGACCGAGCTTCTTTATATACCCGTGAAAAAAAGTGAGCCATCCCATCTTGTTGCGTCTTCCAAGAAAGGAACCAATGTTGATTTAGTGTTGACGCACGTAAACTGAAGTAAACATATTTTAAACGGATTAAGTCAATACAACTGTTTGGGGTATTTTTTTTTAGACCCGCTTACTCAAGCGTTAAGTTGACAATGATCTCAACCCGGGAACTGGAAGAGATTAATATTGTTTCACACCAAAGTTATCCCTTGAGAATAGTATATAGACATGAAATAAATAGTACTTTCTTTTATGAGAAGATGATCTCAATGGAGTTACTATCATACGAGTTTAATGAAACGAGTTTAATTTTCTTTAATTGTAGTAAGCATGTGACTATTACATTCTGCTGCTACTCTACTACTACTGCTGCTGCCGCTACTGCTGCTGCTACTCTACTACTACTGCTGCTGCCGCTGCTACTACCGCTACTGCTGCTGCTACTCTACTACTACTGCTGCTGCCGCTACTGCTGCTGCTACTCTACTACTACTGCTGCTGCCGCTACTGCTGCTGCTACTCTACTACTACTGCTGCTGCCGCTACTGCTGCTGCTACTCTACTACTACTGCTGCTGCCGCTACTGCTGCTGCTACTCTACTACTACTGCTGCTGCCGCTACTGCTGCTGCTACTCTACTACTACTGCTGCTGCCGCTGCTACTCTACTACTACTGCTGCTGCCGCTACTGCTGCTGCTACTCTACTACTACTGCTGCTGCCGCTACTGCTGCTGCTACTCTACTACTACTGCTGCTGCCGCTGCTACTACCGCTACGGCTGCTGCTACTCTACTACTACTGCTGCTGCTGCCGCTGCTACTACTCTACTACTGCTGCTGCCGCTGCTGCTACTCTACTACTACTGCTGCTACTCTACTACTACTGCTGCTGCCGCTGCTGCTACTCTACTACTGCTGCTGCCGCTGCTGCTACTCTACTACTACTGCTGCTACTCTACTACTACTGCTGCTGCCGCTGCTACTACTTCTACTACTGCTACTACCGCTACTGCTGCTGCTGCTGCTGCTACTACTGCTACTAATATTACTACTTCTACTACTACTATTACACAACAACTACTACTACTACTACTACAGCTACTACTGCTACTACTACTTCTGCTACTACTACTACTAACACTAATAATACTACTACTACTGACTGAAGCATATGATCTGGGTGTCTGTGGGTCCGTGTGTGTTGGGGGTGGGATCGGGTGGGGCGGGGCGACGGTGGCGTTGCAAGAGACGCGGAATCTGCTGGGGTATTTTTGTTTTCGAGTACCAGAAGTAGCCTCTCTTTGACATTCTTCGGTTTACCTTAAACGGACTGCATCAGGTCTTTCGTTGGGTTCAAAGACCTGACATAAAATAAAAAAAAAATGAAATTGACTATTTTTTAGGGTTCGATTTTAGATATAGTATGTTCCAAACATAAACTGAAACGGTCAATGATACGGAAAGACAGTTTATTATTTACACGGTATATGTACAAAGGTAAAGTTTTATTATGTCGGACATCGAGAGGTTAACACAGTATGTGACGTCATTGAGCTTTAGCCCAGATATATCCATATTACAAAGAGGCTCAACATAATGAACGAGTATAAAAAGCTTATTAGAAGGAGGAAAGTATTTGATCCAGTATCCTTCTTTCTTGATACAGAGTGTAGAAGCAAACTTATGCGTACTTGTTCCATGTGCTACAACTCTGACTCTACCTAACTATCACGCTAAACCATATGGGATATTCTTTGCTCCTCCTCTCCCTTCAGAATCTCTGCCTGGACCATAGATATTATTGCATGGCTGTCAGATGCCGCCCATCTTGGTTGGTTGGCTCTGCACCATTGCATACCGCTTGACGTTGATCCCCATAACATCGGTGTGCTTCTGTCTTGACTCAGCTCTGTCCACTGCCTGGCTCACTGACCAACTTCTGAAGCTTGACTGATGCATCATGGGACTCTGTCAATGTGAGGAGTAGCCTTGTTTTTACAATCTTAAACTTCGTCAGCAGTGATGATAGTTGCAGCTTACCAGAATACGTTTAGAGGCCAAATCCTGGACCTAGACCATCCTCTGCCTGATCATTCATCCACATGATTGCATCTCGATCTTTCAGACTAGCGTCATATCATTTGCCAAAGCACTTGATTGGACGATTATCTTTCATGCATGGGATTTCTTCTCTCCGAAGATCTGTATCTTCAGGTTCCACTGCTGGGTCCAGTGGCCCTTTCTGGTGACAAGATTCATCGACGTTCTGGCCTTGAACTGTATACGCGCCCAGGTTATTGCCTCATCCAGGCTTGCAATATCCATCTGGCTGGTATGTTTGACTTTGTTGTCATAGTAATGTTATTCATGAAGCCCCTATTTGATGGCATCCTGATTCCCAAGACTGTTTCTTGATATTCTTGTTTCATTTTATGCAGCTTTCAGGATGAGGTTCATGCCAATAACAAACAGGATTGCGGATATAGTGCATCCTTTTACAATATCTCCCAGGACATTTATTCACTCCATGGTGAATTCATTGGTACTCAACTTCAGCTTTAGACCACTTTAGTAGCTATATCTACTTTTAGTATCTCATGATCAGCTTCTTCACCATCTGTAGGAAATGGTAGTAGTCCAGTGTCTATTCGATGACCGTGAGTGGTATGGAGCCATATGCATTGGCTAGGTCCTACCAGATTACTGTCAGGTCATTGGTGTTGACATGGGCATCTCTGATCAATTGTGACAGGGCGCGTATGTTCTCCAAACATCCAGAATATCCAGGTACTCCTCCGTTCTGACCTGATGTGTCGACATACTTATTTTCTGTCATGTATGACATTCGCTTTGAAAATATTGAAAATAATATATTTCCCTCAGCGCTCAATATAAATATGGCAAGTTCTATGCCCTTGATATTCTACTATTACATGTAACAACCATCTACTATCGGTCAGCATAGAGCATATACGATGTTTTCCTTTCCTCCAAATCTTCTGCAGCAAACTCCAAAGGCGTCTTAGCATTTTGCGGCACGTCTTATACACCTTGTATGTGATACCGCTAGGCCTGGACCTGACCATAACCTTGCTTTATTCATAACATACCTCCACTGATGCTATCTTCTCACAAGCACCTGGTGGAAACTGTATGTCAGGATTAGTGTGTGCTGTCCATTGGAACTGCTCTGGTGCAAGACAACTGGTCAGATCTCGCATAACTCAGCAGGTTGGATGGACATAGATGTGAGTTGGATATAAAGGCATTACGCTACTTTACCTTGTCCTTTCTCTTTCGGCCGATTATTTCTGCAGTCTACAGGATGTAACGCTTTCTACGCAGCTCATCCCTAAGAATTAGATGATGGAGACCAAGTTTCTCCCCATGTCAAGATGTAGCCTGCTTAGAGTTCGCAATTCTTAACTTGCACTGGTCTTTGGTTTGGTCTAGATACCACCACCGCTTCAGTTTTACTTTTTATAGAAATTACTATCTTAGTGAACATCTTTATCTTCTTCATATAAATACAATAGCCACAATAACATGCTCACGTCTTTATGAAAGCTGTTAAACTATCAGAAATGGAATAAGCTACACTACGCGTATGCATACACTACTTATCTGTGTTAACTACCTGTGAACTAACACTCCGTGCAGTTCAGTTTTCGGAAGTCCGATTGTTTACCACGGGAAAGTACCTTCTTGCGAAATGATGAAACTGCGTTCTTCACCTGCCTTAAATATTATTTATCAATAACCTGTAAACAGGACAAATTCGGCGAAGTGAAGTCGTTTCATTTGAAATCACTGAGTCGTAACGATACGTATAATATTTGTAAACATACCCGGCAGACTTGCTAAACTGAATTTGTCCAATATTGAATACATTTAAGGCTATTCTTCATTCTCGGTCGTACACTAGATGAACTGAGCAGTGAAGTTTTAAATGTTGACAACTGTGCTCTCAGCCGATTTCATAGGCTAAAGTTGGCCGTACAGTTGTCTTAACACTGCTTCATCAGCTACTGTTTAATTTGTGATGTGTATATTAAATTTCTTAAGCTTTTTAACACAGATTTTAGTCAGTTTATTCTCGGGATCGACACTTTCCTTTAGCGTCGTCCGTCGGATGTCGACGTAAACCGGGAGGTCCTGTGTATCGGAGTCGATCCCCAAGCACGTTAAAGAACCATTTGTACTGTTTGTTATTATAGAAACTAACCCGCCAAATAACAGCAACATTATAAGCACGAACCCGTTTATTAAAACTCTATCCAGGTTTTTAGATCATATAATAATGTATATGTGTCGATTAAAAGTATAGGAGTGTTCATGGGTTCTCAGATTACCCGTGTTGAATATGCGTAAGATGAATTATGAGTTGGTAACTCTGAATTCAACGCTCCAGTTTTGGGCTTTGGTCTGGCTGGTTAAAGCCGTTTATATTGTGTCAACAAATAAATGTAAGTTATATAAGGGTGTACATATATTGTAAAATGTGGCTGTTGTTGGCGGAATACTAATTTAAGAGAATGGCAGTGTGTGGTTGGGTGGGGTGGGGGGATGCGCTTGAGTATTGTGGTTGGGTGGGTGGGGGATGCGCTTGAGTATTGTGGTTGGGTGGGGTGGGGGATGCGCTTGAGTATTGTGGTTGGGTGAGGAGGGGGAATGCGCATGAGTATTGTGGTTGGGTGGGGTGGGGGATGCGCTTGAGTATTGTGGTTGGGTGGGGAGGGGGATGCGCTTGAGTATTGTGGTTTGGTGGGGAGGGGGATGCGCTTGAGTATTGTGGTTGGGTGGGGAGGGGGATGCGCTTAAGTATTGTGGTTGAGTGGGGAGGGGGATGCGCTTGAGTAATGTGGTTGGGCGGGGAGGGGGATGCGCTTGAGCTTGAGTATTGTGGTTGGGTGGGGAGGGGGATGCGCTTGAGTATTGTGGTTGGGTGGGGTGGGGGATGCGCTTGAGTATTGTGGTTGGAGGTGGGGGGGAATGCGCTTGAGTATTGTGGTTGGAGGTGGGGGGAATGCGCTTGATTATTGTGGTTGGGTGGGGTGGGGGATGCGCTTGAGTATTGTGGTGGTGGGGGGGGGGGGGGGGGGGGGGGGGTAAGCGCTTGAGTATTGTGGTTGGAGGTGGGGGGATGCGCTTGAGTATTGTGGTTGGGTGGGGTGGGGGAATGCGCTTGAGTATTTTGGTATGGTGGGTGTGGGTTGCGCTTGATTATTGTGGTTGGGCGGGGTGGGGGATGCGCTTGAGTATTGTGGTGGGGGGGGAAGCGCTTGAGTATTGTGGTTGGGTGGGTGGGGATGCGCTTGAGTATTGTGGTTTGAGGTGGGGGGAATGCGCTTGAGTATTGTGGTTGGGTGGGGTGGGGAATGCGCTTGATTATTTTGGTTGGGTGGGTGGGGGAATGCGCTTGAGTATTGTGGTTGGGTGGGGTGGGGGATGCGCTTGAGTATTGTGTTTGGGTGGGGAGGGGGTGCGCTTGAGTATTGTGGTTGGAGGTGGGGGGAATGCGCTTGAGTATTTGCGTCCCTTTCTTTGCGGCGTCGAGTAATCATTTTGTGGGAGTAAACTACCTCAGAAAGGAATATATTGAAGGCATGGTGAGTGACTCTGACCCGTTTCGCATCTGACATAGGATACTATTTTATAATTTATACTAAGCCCCGTGCATGTCCAAGGCGGAATCGTAGATAGAATTGCACATGCTAAGTACAATTCGTGTATTTAAACATTCGTAAGTTAAAGGGACACATGGCAATCAAGCATTAAACTAAGCACCTCGATTTATGAATACTGTATCATTTTGACTTTAATTTGAGATTTCAGTTGTCTTCACATTTTTAAATATATTATTGGTGCAATATTAGACATAGTTAGTAATATGCAGAAAAAAAAGTTAAGTTGAACTAGTCTAATAATTAATATTAATGATTGAACAAATACAAGTTATGTAGGAAAACTAACCGGACGACGTGAGTTTTTAAAAACTCAGGATTGCCGTGTGTCCCTTTAAGTACATGGCTGTCGTGATGCTATTCTTCGGCAAAATAAGCACTTTTATTAACAAATAGTTTCTAGTCATGTCACCAAAGAGCTTTCTTTATATTTCTGAATTGCAAACGTACACTGCCAACGTTTACATACAAAAACCGAATATGACTACCCAAAACTGAAATAAATGTTGTAGTGGTCAAACCAAAATAATAAAACGATGTTACTGAGTTAAGCTATACTTTACTTAAAGTTCCTATCCCGCCATCAACTGGCACATTTTACCACAAATGTAGACCGTTTCTAAACATACTGCGGACTAGGGGTTTATAAACTTACATATGTTTAAAATCCAAACGCTATAGGCACACCATAAAGACTTTAACCAGCCAGGCCAAACCGTGAAACTGAAGCGTCGAATTAAGAGTTACCTACTCATAATTCATTTTACGCATATTCAATCAGGGGTATTTTAAGAACCCGTGAATAAACCTATAATTTTAATCGACACGTGTACATTATTATTATGACCTGAACACATGGATAAACGGTTTTGTAGTGTAATTTTGTCTTTATTTGGCGGGTTATTTCTTTAACTGTTTATTGTTCAGTTTATAATAAAATTACGGCATCCAGTTGTAACAATGTAATACTAATCAGGTGAAGGTCGAAGCCGAGAATTTCGACACGATGCTTTGTTTTCCCCATTATGTCAACATTTATCATTTATGGAGCATTATTTATTTTTTTAGACGTGTTTCTTTTATTTTGTCAAAAAATGATTGTTCATGGATGACTTATCGTTTAATTATAAAGAGGTCAACATTGAAAGATGTTTCGACAAATTCCGATTTTAAGTTACAGCAATGCATTTGGTACTAAATAATTAAGGACTAGAGTCTATTTACACATTCATCAATCAACTTGAAATGTTGATTATCAAACATAATTAAAATGAATATGCTTCATTGAAAAAAACTACCCGTCGTTATAAGCAAGTCGGCAAAGTTAACGTAGCATTAACTGCTGCCCGCCATCTTCGAGATGGTTAAAACGAACGTTAAGCACACCCCCCCCCCCCACCCCCCCACCCCATACATACTGCTGGCCGCCATCGTCGAGATAGTAAAAATGCACGTTAAACCACATACATACTGCTGGCCGACATCGTCGAGATGGTTAAAATGACTGTTAAATCCAATACATATTACTTCCCGACATCGTCGAGATGGTTAAAATGCGCCGTTAAACCCAATAAATATTACTTCCCGACATCGTCGAGATGGTTAAAATGCGCCGTTAAACCCAATAAACCCAATACATATTACTTCCCGACATTGTTGATATGGTTAAAAAGCGCATTAAACCCAATACATATTACTTCCCGACATCGTCGATATGGTTTAAAAGCGCATTAAACCCAATACATATTACTTCCCGAAATCATCGAGATGGTTAAAAAGCACGTTAAACCCAATGAACCCAATACATATTACTTCCCGACATCGTTGATATGGTTAAAATGCGCGTTAAACCAAATAAACCCAATACATATTACTTTCCGACATTGTTGATATGGTTAAAATGCGCGTTAAACCCAATACATATTACTTCCCGACATCGTCGATATGGTTAAAAAGTGCATTAAACCCAATACATATTACTTCCCGACATCATCGAGATGGTTAAAAAGCGCGTTAAACCCAATACATATTACTTTCTGACATTGTTGATATGGTTAAAATGCGCGTTAAACCCAATACATATTACTTCCCGACATCGTCGATATGGTAAAAAAGCGCATTGAACCCAATACATATTACTTCCCGACATTGTCGAGATGGTTAAAAAGCGCGTTAAACCCAATAAACCCAATACATATTACTTCCCGACGTCGTTGATATGGCTAAAATGCGCGTTAAACCCAATACATATTACTTCCCGACATCGTCGATATGGTAAAAAAGCGCATTGAACCCAATACATATTACTTCCCGACATCATCGAGATGGTTAAAAAGCGCGTTAAACCCAATAAACCCTACATATTACTTCCCGACATCGTTGATATGGTTAAAATGCGCGTTAAACCTAATACATTTACTTCCCGACATCGTCGAGATGGTTAAAATGCGCGTTAAACCCCACACATATTACTTCCCGACATCTTCGAGATAGTTAAAGTGCGCGTTAAACCCAATACTTCCCGACATCGTCCAGATGGTTAAAATGCGCGTTAAACCCAATACATATTACTTCCCGACATCGTCGAGATGGTTAAAAAGTGCGTTAAACCAAATACATATTACTTCCCGACATCATCGAGATGGTTAAAAAACGCGTTAAACTCAATTAACCCAATACATATTACTTCCCGACATTGTTGATATGGTTAAAATGCGCGTTAAACCCAATACATATTACTTCCCGACATCATCGGCATGGTTAAAAAGCGCATATACCTAATACATATTACTTCCCGACATCATCGAGATGGTTTAAAAGCGCGTTAAACCCAATAAACCCAATACATATTACTTCCCGACATCGTTGATATGGTTAAAATGTGCGTTAAACCCAATACATATTACTTTCCGACATCGTTGAGATGGTTAAAATGCGCCGTTAAACCCAATACATATTACTTCCCGACATCATCGAGATGGTTAAAAAGCGCGTTAAACCCAATACATATTACTTCCCGACATTGTCGAGATGGTTAAAATGCGAATTAAACCCAATAAACCCAATACATATTACTTCCCGACATCGTCGAGATGGTTAAAATGCGCCGTTAAACCCAATACATATTACTTCCCGACATCGTCGAGATGGTTTCGATGCGCGTTAAACCCCACACATATTACTTCCCGACATCGTCGAGATGGCCGACATCGTCGAGATGGTTAAAAGCGACCAGTCAAGCTATCTTCAAATCAGCTAGTATTATGTATGAAATCTCTTATTCAGAAAAATAACACTTTAGGATTTTAAAGATTTTGATTTTTATTTTTATTGTAAACTTAAAATAAACTATAACCACCCAGACGACTGACCGATTAAAATATCGGGTAAATCATGGAAGTAGACATCATGTTGTTACTATACATCTTTTCTAACAATCTTACTCGAATATTATATTACACACACCTTTATCGTCCGAATTTCAATGCATTTGATTTGTTCACGTATGTATTTATTAGAGAATAAAGGTGAACCGAAAAGCAATAAGTCGGTCGGGTTTTGCAAGTGTATGATTGGATTAAAAAAAATAGGCCATCCAATGAAAGTCTGGCTTTCCAATTCATGTTAATATCAAATGTGTGCTATGTCATGAATATAAATTTGCATATATTTCCATGGATATAATTATCTAGGATTTTCAATAAACAAATTGTTTATAAGTATTGCTAGCGTTTTTACTTAAAGCAATACCCGCCATTTCACTACAAAACCGTTTATCAAAACTCTATCCAGGCGTTAGGTTATATAATAATGAATATGTCCCGATTAAAAGCATAGGTTTATTCATGGATTCATAAAATACCCGTGATTGAATATGAGTAAAATGAATTATGAGTTGGTAACCCTTAATTGGACGCTCCAGTTTTTTGGGTTTAGCCTGTCTGGTTAAAGCAGTGTGTGCTTATAGAGTTTGGTTTCTCAAAATATGTAAGTTATATCTATAGCTCGTCGTCAGTAGGTTTAAAATGGTGTACATATGTAAACTTTGGCTGTATAGCTACTTTAAAACAGTAATGGTTATGCGTAAAGGTAAATGAATGAACGAATGCTGTTTAACGGCACGTCGACACAAACAGGTCATATTGTGCGCGAAAACAGATGCAAATGTTTGAACAATGAAACAGTCAATTGTTAAAGAGTACGGTGAAAGGTATATGTAAAACTATCTACAGGTGACAGTTCCCTATTGCAAAAAACGTTCTGATTGGTGTATATGGTAACCCCAATGCCTAATGCATACATAAGCCTTATTTTGATTGGATGATCCACCTGAATTTGTTATTTACTTCTGATTATTATTTAACATAGCTTTCATTTGTATGATTTAGCTCTATGATATAGCAGAATAAAAAGGGAAGAGGGTGATTTAAATAAACGTATTTGGGGATTCCCTCAAACTGTAGGGTCATGTCCTTCGGACATCTAGAAGCGGCACTAAAAATAGGTCAACCCCTAACACGAAGTTCCTGTTTACATGCATCTAAGCTTCATCAGTATAACGTACTCCCTGGTGTAACAGGGTAAGCAACAGTAAGCCTGGGGATTTTGTTTGCATGTCAGATGGGAAAACATTAAACAGTAAGTCTATGGAAAATGCAATAGTGGTCTATGACCTACATGCGTAAACTTTCAACATTACGTGGTCTGAGGTGTCAGACCGGTGAAAATCAGCCCATTGAGCACAATGCAATATAGGCTATATTTGGAGATCAGTCACAAGTTCCGCAACATTCGTTAGCTTAAATACACCATTATTCTGTGAATTAAACACATTTGGCTAGCAAACGGTCCCATATCTGGAATAAAACGCCGATTCAGTTTTTCAACATTTAGCATCATTCATTCACACTATGCGTATTTTGAAATAAACATCCGTCAACACCACATCTCTACCTAACCTCTGTGCTCATACTCTCAAAGAAATAATCCTGACAAACACAGTAAAATACTTACTTTTCATGACAACAGACATACTACTGTACCCTCAGGTTAGATTTAACAATGAAATAAAAACTAATCTTTGGAAAAACACATGCAACTAGAAACTTTGGATTTATTCAAGGAACTATTTTAGCACCCTACGACCCGGAAGTACTTCCTGACTGGTCTGACACCCTGAACATTAATTTTCATACCCCATCCATCCCCTTTACCGAGAAGTGAAAACGGGGTTGGCTGGGGTATGAAATAAAAAATCTTAAAACGTTTGCATATTGTAAAATTGAAACATTTTAATTTTAAACAGGCTATTGCATTTTTTCAGTAAAGAATGTTTTTAAACGTGTTTTATTGTGGAAATATCCGTTATAAAATCCTGCTTATATAAGCTTTCCCATCGTTTAATGGAATTAAGGCGGGACCACGTAATGTGTAATGACGAGAATAATTCAGCCAAGCTTCGTATTCGTTTGTTTATTCATAGTGACAGCGGGGCACCGATTTTTCTTGTCCATGGACGATTGAGTTTTAATTGTAAAAAATAACCACTACGTGATAAAGACTTGTATCAAAGCTATGTTCTCTGAAGAAAATAATGCGAACATTATGTTATAAACGTAGACATGGTCTTACTGAGGTTTTCGAAATTAAGCCATTTACATTAGTGTTGACACGTTAAAACTTAAATAATAGTACACCCGCACTATATAGCCTAGATTGAAATATCTCGTTATATTCAACGATATATGCGCGTTTACGAGAATAAGCAAGGCAATGCGAAAGATATCACTGTAACGAACGTTTGTAACGTTAGGAGAGTAAGCAAAGCAATGCGAAAGATTTCAGATGTGTGCGTTATTTTCACATTTTAGGGGTATTAGAATAGAAACAGAATATCGTTTACGGTGAATTATCTTGTAATATATCACGGTTTGTCGTTCAATTGTAAACAATTATTTCACGAGCCCGAAGGGCTCCGAAGGGCTCGTGAAATTATTGTTAACAATTGAACTCCAAACCGTGATATATTAAACGATAATTCACCGTAAACGATGTTCTATTTCTTAATTCTGATACACCCTCACTATATAGCCTAGTTTAAAATATCTCGTTATATTGAACGATATATCACTGTAATTTTTGCAACGTTCGTGATGTCGTTTGCATTTATTATTCTTGTTTGTCTGTTTGCGTGTTTGTTTCTGTGTTTTGTGGTTTACTGTCCTCCTTGAATGCTACTTTCCCTGTCCGATCTTTTTATATTTCTTTGTCTAGTGAGAAAGTGTAGATTCTTACGGATGGCGGGGGGTATTACAGTACTGGTTCTACCCATGGAAATAGAGTGGTCTGCCTCTACCAAAAAACAAAGATAAAAATAATCGACCGTCATGTATGGCCTAACATGTGCTAAAATGACAAAATACTTTAACCAAGCACACAATACAAACAAGAGCTGTCGGAGAACAGCGCAGCTCGACTATTCGATTTTTCAGAGAATAATAAATTATATAGCTAGTATATACCATCAGAAAACAAGGCTAAAACAATGTGAGGTGGGGTTGGGAGTGCAACCTAGCTATGTGTAAGAACTGACCAAAACTACACAGAAATATGTAAAAAAAATAAAAAAAAAATAAAAAAAATCAAGTTTTGAGTGGGTCGGGGGTGGGGGTGGAGTAGAGGCTGGGTGGGTGGTGTAGGGAGTGGGGTGATGAGGGCAACATATATGTGTAAGAAGCTATGTAAGAACTCACCAAAACAACACAAAATATGTAAAAAAAAAATCAAAAAAAATCGAGTTTTGAGTGGGGATGGGGAAGAGGCGGGGTGTGGGTAGGGCAACATATATGTGTAAGAAGCTATGTAACAATTGACAAAAACAACACAGAAATATGGTAAAACAAAATATTTCGAGTGGGGTGGGGGTGGGGGGGGGCAAGATAGCTATGTGTAAGAATTGACAAAAACAACACAGAAATATGTAAAAAAATAAAAAAATCGAGTTTCGAGTGGGGTGGTGGTGGGGGGAGGTGGGGGGAGGTGGAGAGGTAGGGAGTGGGGTGGAGGGGGCAACATATATGTGTAAGAAGCTATGTGTAAGAATTTACCAAAACAAGATATATGTAAAAAAAACAATAAACATTAAATAAAAATATTAGTTAATATGTGTACCATAAATGTTAATAGCCAAATAAATGGGCCACTACAATCTCGAAGAATGGCTGGAAAAAAAAAGAAGAAGAAAATTCCAGTTTCGAGCGGTGGGGTGTGGGGGCGGGGGGGGGGGTGGACGGGTGCAACATAGCTATGTGTACGAATTGACTAAAACAACACAGAAATATGTAAAAAAATTAAAAGAAAATTGAGTGTGTGTGTGGGGGTGGGGGAGGGGAAGGAGAGGCAGGGGTGAGGGTGGGAGGGAGCAACATATATGTGTAAGAACTATGTGTAAGAATTAACCAAAACAACACAGAAATATAAAAAAAAAAGTTTTGTGTGTGGTGGTGGGGTGGGGGGTGCGGGTGGAGAGGCAGGGGGTGTTGGGGGAGGGAGCAACATATATGTGTAAGAAGCTATGTGTAAGAATTGACCAAACCAACACAGAAATATGTTAAAAAATATATATATATTCTAGTTTCGAGTGTGTGGTGGGGTGTGTGTGTGGTGGGGGTGTGTGTGGGGGAGGTGGGGGGAGGGGGGTGGCGCGGGAGTGGAGGCAAGAGGGGAGGGGGCAACATGTATAAGAATTGACAACAGCAACACAGAAATATGTTAAAATAAGTAGAGTATCAAGTGTGGGGGTGGAAGGGGGTGAGAGATGGGGATGGGGGTGGGTGGGTGGGGGGGCGAGGGGCAACGTATATGTGTAACAATTGACTAAAACAACACAGAAATATGAAGAAAAAAATACGGTTTCAATTGGGGGAGTGAGGGAGTGGGGAGTGGTGAGAGGCGGGGGTGGGTGGGGGCAACATATATGTGTAAGAATTGACTAAAACAACACAGAAATATGTATAAAAAAAAAAGTGTCTGGGGCGCAGTGAGGGGGCGGGAGGGGAGGAGGGAGCCCATGTCCCAATATGGGTGAAATATGAATAAGATGCATAATGCTTTAAGAAATCCCAAACCAAAATTATAGATGTATACATGCTTACATGCAAACCTAGATCTGCCTTTATTGCACATTTCATGGGCCATCACAATTTGGGTTCCATGGGAGCCCAGAATTTGCAGAAGACAAAATTACTTAACCAGCCCTTTACAACATACTATAAGGAAACCAATTCCAAAACTTAGTTAGCTAGGACAAGAAATGTAAGAGATATAGACCTGTAAACACAGCTTACACGCAAAATTTGATGTGAAACAGACACATTTTAAGGGCTATCAGAATTTGGGTTCCGTGGGAGCCCAGGGGTGACAGGAACAAAAATTACTTAAGCAGTCCTTAAGATAATGCTATAAGGAAGCTAATGGCCAAATTTGGTTGTGCTAGGTTAAGAATTGTAAGAGATATAGACTTGTAAACACAGCTTACACGCAAATCTTGATGTGGGACGCCGACACCGACGCCTACTTCGACGCCGAGGCCGGGGTGATTACATAAGCTCTCTTATTCTTCGAATAGTCGAGCTAACAAACAAACAAACATTTACATTTTGTATTTTGTCGACTGTGGTCGTATCTATTTTTGTTCATTTTATATGAGATCAAATAGTTGTGAGAAAATGTTATACTTCAAAAAATTATCATAAACATCTATACTAGTCAACATTTCTAAGTACCCACCTAAAATATGTCAGTACTATTCTCATTTTGTTGTGTATTTCGCGCTTGATTAGAGATACGGTTAAACTGTAAAATAACGAGTATAAATCGTCTGCCCTGATTTTAAACCTTTCAAGTCGATGTGTTTTCTTAGAAATAAGTTATAACACTTATACAACTTGGTATATAGGATTCGAAATAGTGCAGCTTTCGATGTTCCTAATTCTAAATATGTCTGTCTGACCAGTTATGTAATGCTGGACTATAACATTCCATTTCATCCATTATAGACAATGAATACACGGGGCGTAAGCTTAATCAATAGGGCACTGTAGGACCATCAATAGGGCACTGTAGGACCATCAATAGGGCACTGTAGGACCATCAATAGGGCACTGTAGGACCATCAATAGGGCACTGTAGGACCATCAATAGGGCACTGTAGGACCATCAATAGGGCACTGTAGGACCATCAATAGGGCACTGTAGGACCATCTTTTTCCCAGATCACATTTGTCTCACACTTGTGAAAAATAAGATCCTTTTCTTCACATTTTCAAATGTGACATATGTGTTTGTCCAAAAAGGGGGTTAACAAGAAAATCACATTTTTCACAGGATGTGAAATATGTGACTGTGTTGTGTGAAAAATGAGACCCCATTATTCACATCTGTGACGAATAGGATCCTATTCTTCACACGTGTGAAAAATGTGATCTGGGAAAAATATAAGTTGACTGTTTCTTAAGTATGATGGGAGTCTAGTACCTTCCTTCTCAGGAAATATGGTTAGGTAAACTATCCGCCTGTACATGACTGAAATACTGTTGAAAACGGGCGTTAAACTTGGAAAACAAACAAAACAAACAATGTCGTATGTTGACATGTTACACACGGTAGTAACTACATTTGTCACCAATCCTATTCATTCTTAAACACACTGTCTATGACTGTCAGATCTTTATAAGTTCAGTTTTCAGTCAGATTGGACCACTGGGTCAAGATTACGTGCCATTCATTTATCAAAAGTTGCTCTTTTTAAGAATGTTTACAATCTAGCATGCTCATTTCTTAATCGATCCTGTCCATACATGGACATCCATGTAATATTTGTGGCATAAAGATCTGGATAAAGGTCGATTTTGAGCCCGATTAAAGGGTCGGATCAAGAGTTGTATGCCCTTGATTTATTACATAATGGCATATTTAACAATGTGAACACTCTAGCACCTTCATTGTTTACTGATCCGAATAATATGTGATACACGAAATATTAGTGATAGGTTATGACCCTATCATTTTGCAACGTACTGCATGCTTGGTGGTGGACCCTTTTACAGTTCGCCACTATGCTTTCCTCTTTAATTATACGATGACCGGACAGGCTGTGTACCCTATGATGACGTCTACCTAAAGCCCATTGGGACGGTGGCGTTTGTTGTTTGTCCATAATCTTTCTTGTCGTGCCCTTAATGGTTTATTCTCTTGTTGCTCTGGTTTCTGTCAAGTCATTGAGTACCTTCATTGTGGCTTTCTAGGCTATTGTTTTTTTGTATTATATTTACACGAGCATATTTGTGTTTTACTTATTTTGCCTATTGATGCTGCCTTGTTGGTTAGAGATCATGGCGGGGATTTCTTTATTTACACTGTCCTGTTTAATGGGATGACAGTCACAGTAGGGTGAATGTGAGGTTTGGTGCACCCTAGAACCGGTTTAAACCCCCAGTGGCCTACTTTGCCACTGACCATTCCAAGGCGGTAGCCTTATTGTCAACCCTTTTGTGTTTGTGATGTCGTTTGCATTTATTATTACTTTTGCCTTTTTGATTGTCTGTTTGCGTGTTTGTTTCTGTGTTTTGTGGTTGACTGTCCTCCTTGAATGCTACTTTCCCTGCCCGATCTTTTTATATTTCTTTATTATTGCTACCAGTTGTACATATAATCGATTTAAAGGTTGCTTTGACCAAGAAATAAGAAGTGTAGATACAAAACAAATGAAATCGCACGGATCATTGTGCTCTAGTTTAGGTTTCAAGAGAAATTTCTACCCAAAATAAATGAATTAAGGGCACCTCCACCTCCAGCAATAGAACCTGGACAGTCGCCATATGACATTAACTGTTGGTTCGACTCCAATTCAATTGAATACATCAATTAAAATTCGAAATAGCTAAGTATATCCCACCTTACCGATCTTTATTCATGTTTATTACATTGATTACGAAACCCGCTATCTACTTGTTCGAATCACTCTTAACAACGCGAATATGTGTATGTACTCATATGTGCCCACGCTGTGGGACTATAACCCTTTACTTACACACACATGCCACAACTGTATCTGGTATTTTAAAACAGTGAATAGACAGAAAACAATCCGTATAATTATATAGTATTTATTCAATTAAAATTCAATTAAAAATTTACAAATTACAACATAATACAAACAACAGTTCACGTATCAATCCAATCTACACCATGAACATCGTTTAAAGACACTGAAAATAATGACGGTTAAGGTTATTTTTTATGACTAGTCAAACGCTGAAATATTCGATATTGCTCGTTTATACTCAATGTTGACCCATTTATATTCAGTCTATATTTTTTTATTTATGTTCTATATTCGACTACTTACATTGTATATATTGTCATTTATATTTCATGTAAATTCATTTATATTCTTTTATACCTCTTTATTTATATTTTAACCTATATTTATATTCATTGAAAGCACATGTATTTACAGTGTTTATGTATAGATGACATAATCTGCGTGAGTGTAAAACATTTCGTATGTGTGCGGTTTATCTCTAGGTTTATTGTATACACTTTCATTCATATTGCATAATTTGTATTTTATCTTTAAACTTTATGTTCAATGAAGGTACGTTTACATTTATGTGCTATAATTGCATTTTAGGTAGAGTTTGTAGCAATGTATGTTCTTGGGTATTTCACCTGGAAACAAGGGAACGCCCAACTGACTGCCAGATAGAAAATACCACATTTACAACAACTATTATCTTCATCATCATCAGCAGCAGCATCAGCAGCGGCGGTAGCAACAGCAACACGTAACAACAGCATAAAAGCACCAATGACAACCACAATCTCCATCATTATCATCATTATTAACGTCACCATAACCACCAGTTCCATCTGCATCGTCATTAGCATCACCACCACCATTATAATCATCAGCGACATCATCATCAGCAGCAGCATTATGACCACCTCCACCACCACACTTATCATCATCATCACAAACAAAGCCATGATATCATCATCATCAACAAAATCATTATTATCATCATCATCATCACCGTCCTCATCATCAAAAACAAAGCCACCATATCAATTCATCAACATTAGCAGCTTTATCATAAACATCATCACGTCAGCAACCATTTCCACAACTACCACCACTATTATCATCATCATCATCATCAGCGGAATCAGCGTCACCATCACAGGCACCATGATCATCGTCATCATTATCATTATTATCATCGTACCGTCAACATCACTATAAACAACATGTGGTAATAAAGATTACCAATAATGCAATCATACATGTACAATATAAATGAACTATAGTTTTGAATATTAAGTGCAAAAAAAAGGTGGAAAAGGTTGAAAGAATTATTAAAATCGTATCGTAAACAAAGAAGATAATTTGAAGGTTCTTTGGAAACCGAGATGAAAGACGCCATTTTGAAAACTATGACATCATAGTTCCAAATTACCATATAATTATGGAATATTTATAAATATGATAGTTAAATTATTTCTAGGAAAATTATGATAACAGCAACTGTATGACAAATAATAATGCATTATATGACAATAAAGGGGTTTGCAGTCATTTGCAGTGTTTTTATTTGCTTTAAAATACAATATAAATGAGCAGCTATTGAATATTGTTTGAGGTTCAACGTTTGAATTGATATAATTTTGAACTATCATAGTATAATTGTCATATATACTATGGCGTATATTCTATTTATTTTTTTGTAACTTTTGTATTTTTTCTATTCCCAAAAATATTATTGAGTTGTATATATACATACTGAACCGATGGAGAAAAGTTACACGTTTTAAATGTCAATATTTTAATACCTGTACATGTCGTTGACATGTTTTAGTTTTCATTTTTTCTTCGTAATTCTACCATAATTTTAGATATATTATTGATGCAATATAATCAACAGTTAGTTATATGCCTAACCAATTCGCATTGAACTTTCTTATAATTAATATTAATGATTGGAAAAGTGAAAAACATGTAGAAATACTAACAGGACACCGCGATTTTTATAACAATCAGGACTGCTGTGTGCCCCTTTAAGTTTGCGAAATACACAGACCGGAATTGTAAAAGATCGCCCGCGTAGCGGAACGCCAACATCTCTGACTCCTAGACAGTCTTTACTTCTTAAAACGCATCATCTCAGGAATCGGCTAATACCAAAAACAGCCCGGGCAATTGTAAGAAGACAGTGGCAAGTTTCCGTGTTTTAATTCAGACTACAGTCAATTGCATTCGTGTATACATACAATACACAGGTGTGAATTCTTGTCATAAGCATTATTTAAAGGTAATTAAGGATGGTCTGTTTAATTTCAAAAACACTGTTCATTCTGATACAATACGTTCAGCATTAAAACAGACCCGGTTGAAGTCTCGGAGACAAAATAAATTTAAAATATTTAAAACTGTGACTATAAGTTTAATTATGTAGTCATTGAATAACAAAAATTATCATTATTTCAAAAGGGGGAGGTAAATCTACCAAATATCTAAACATCAAGATAAACAGTTGTCTAGAGTTATCTAATCCTGTAATGTATTACAGGTGAGGGTTTTCCATTTGATACAATTGTTTTTAATAAAATTCAGATTTCTACATACATGGTTTAATTTCCTATTGTCCGAATTAAGTACTTATACGTTGAACTGCCAATATTTCCGATTTTCCGGAATAAGTATTTGTGTGTTCCACTGTCAATATTTCCGATTGTCCCGAATATGAAACTATTGAAGTTGATCTGTCATTACCTCCGATTGTCCGGAAGATGAAATAAATGTTAATTTTGTAATATGTCCGATTGTCCGGAATAAGAAATGGTATGTTCAACTGTCAATATTTCTGATTGTCAGGAATAAAATAAACATATGTTGAACTATCACTTTATTTATGCATTATTAATTGTAATGCCATATTAAATACATAAAATCAGCCATGGCCAATTATTCCAAAAATAGCTCGTAATTAAAGATAACTCTCCGTCAGTCTGTCTATGTTTTTATGAATCCCACTTTTTGTAATAATGTCGGACGCATATATTTAATACCTATGTACATGTGACGTTTCTTTATCAATTCAGTATACATACATGCATCTAGTGACTATAGTTTAATAACTTTTTTCTAAAGGTTCAATCTGAAAATAACATACAACTCTATTTAATATATGCACGTATATTTAAATTATAGCATGTAGCCAGTATGATATAATTGATGGTTGGATTTGTAACATAATATTCCATTACCTCTTAAATAGCATATCTCTTAATGTCATTTTTAGATGTTTCTATCCAATGTTCAGTACACTAATCAATATATCAATGAACTACGGACTGACACGATCTTGTATCAGACTTCTGCAGTTGTGTTATTTTATTCTGGGCTTTTGTTGCAATTCCAATCATTCATGAACATTTATATTCAGTTTGTTACATTTATATGGATACGTGGCAATCTCAACGTGGTGTCTTGTTAGATTTCATTACACACACTTTAATTTATATTAACAACCATTTGATTATTTCAATCCAAACTAATTTTGCATATTATCAATTGCATCGAAAACATTTTTTTTTTTAAATAAAAAAGAAATCTATATATACGCGAGTAGGCTTAAGGTCAAATTCGCACTTCGTTAGTAAATCTAGGTGCGTATTGTTCATTTTAAACCTAAAGGGACACACAGCAATCTCGACGTTTTAAAAACTCGCACTGTCCATTTTATCTTTCGATATTACTTGCATTTGTTCACTCATTAATATTAACTATAAGAATACCAGTAGTTTAAAGCAAACAGTTTTTGCATATTAAGTTTATAAATCCACAATTAAATAATGGATCAGTTGATAACACTCAGTTCTCTTTTTTACACTTTAATCCAACGTTTCAGTGGAATTCACCCACCTGTTCAAGGTTACACAATAATTAACACACTTAAGTAACATCCACCTTGCTGTATTGACAATCTTGGTGCGTATTGTACATTTTAAACTTAAAGGGACATCACATTATTCGCTTGCATGTGAAGAACTGAAAGACAAGTGCCATACTTCTGATTTGATTTGTGTAAGGATTGTCAATACAGCAAGAATGACGAATATATGTGTGAAGTTTCAATCCATTATGAAAAGTAGTTTTCGAGATACAAACTTACATACAAAAATGTTAACCGGACACAGACGCTGATCGCCTGTTGACAATAGCTCTTTTTCTTCGAAATATATACACTCAACATTTTATTTAATTACATGCAAGTAAGGTTAAAGTCAGCATTAATAAACCGCGACGCGATTTTAATTTTTGATAAGATTTCAAGATTGCTGTGTGTCACTTTAAAGCCAGTTGTCTCTATGTGTAGTGAAGCAATTACAGAAATATGTTATTTTTAAGTTTTAAACATAGTTCATGAACCATATCAAATTTCTTTCACTACACATCAATTTTATGTATTATTTCACTTCTATAAAGCATATTTATCAATTATTAACAATCTGAAACAATGGCATGAAATGCAGTAAAGTAAATAAGTATCACAAACTCGTATACTTCCTCTACGATTTAGAAGTATTTACACCTGCTTTTGGTATACTTTTGAGGATGTAACAAAGTACATGCTTGTTTTTTATTATGCATTTTTCTTTTTGTCTTTGGAGTCATTTTTTGTATCATCGAATGCCAACGAAACCTTCAGCACGCTGATCATCGAATCTGTCCAACATAACATGCAGCACACTTAACATAGACAGTAGAGCCAACATAACCTTCAGCACGTTGAGCATTGATTGCCAACATAACCTTCAACACATTAAATATTGCCTGACAACATAGCCTTAAGCACACATTACATTGCCTGCCAAAATAGACTTCAGCACACTTAATATTACCTGCCAATAAAGCTTTAGCTCACTTAACATTGCCTGCCAACATAGCCTTCAGCTCACTTAACATTGACTGCAAACATAACCTTCAGCACACTTTACATTGCATGCCAACATATCTTCAGCACACTTAATATTGACTGCAAACATAGCTTTAGCTCGCTGAACATTTACAAGCAAATATAATTCAACACAGCAAACATACGCTTTAGCACTCTTAAAATTGGCAGCCAATATAGCCCCCAGCAAGCTTAAGATTGACAACCTAAATAGTCTTCAGCAAACTTAAAATTTCTAACACAATTCAGCACACATTGACAACCAACATAACCTTCGGCACATTTTACATTCTCTGCCAACAAAGCCTTCAGCACGCTGAAAATAGAGAGCCAACATAGCCAACATAGCATTCAGATCGCTTAACATTGACTGCCAATATAACCTTTCGCACGCTGAGTATTGACTGTCAATATAGCCTTCAGCACACTAAACATTGAATGACAACATAGCTTTCAGCACAATTAAAATTGATAACCAACAAAGCCTTCGGTACACTTAGCGTTGTATGCCAACATAGCCTTCAACACACTGACTAGTGACAGGGTACATACCCTAAGCACGTTGAAACTTGACTGCCAACATAGCCTTTAGCACACTTAACATGGACTGGTCACATGACTTCAGCAAACTTAACATTAACTGGCAACATAGATTTCAGCAGACCTAATAAATACAATGGCAACATATCATTCAGCACACTTAACATTGACTGGCAACACAGCCTTCATCACACTTAACTTTGGCAGCATATCCTTCAGCACACTTAACATTGGTAGCATAGCCTTCAGCACGCTTATCATTGGTAATTTAGCCTTCAGCACATTTAACATTGACTGGCAACATAGCCTTCAGCACACTTTACATTGTCTGGCAACATGGCGTTCAGCACACTTAACATTGACTGTCAACATAGCCTTCAGCACACTTAACATTGTCTGGCAACATGGCGTTCAGCACACTTAACATTGACTGTCAACATAGCCTTCAGCATAGCTTTTTTCCCTTCATAAACAGGGGTATATATTCGGCCCTTTCCTCTAGCAAAAGAGACTACTTGTTTCCCCTTTAACTCGAATATCGCGCTCTTTTCCCCCTATTGAAGGGCCTGGGCCTCTTCCCCTATTTCTGAAAATAAAGCCCTGCTCAACATACTTAACATTTATTTTCCATCATATGCAATGCTTTGTAATTGTATTTTGTATCCTCATGGGCTTTTAAGCCTATTGGAAACTGGAAATAAAGATCTATCTATCTATCTATGTTAACATTTTCTATTGTGTGTAAACTGATATTTTATGAAATACAAGTCGAGTATTAGCAATCAGTGTGTAGCAGAATCGTTACACTTGACATGTTTGTAGATTTTACTAGTTCTAGAATAATTAGCACTCTGAGTAATCCAGTACAAGTCAGTACTCTCATTATTGAGTAGCAGAATCGTTACACTTGGCATGTTGGTAGATTGTACTAGCGCTCATATAATTAACACTCTGAGTACTCGAGTACACGTCAGTACTCCCATTATTGAATTGCAGAATCGTGACATCACTTGACATGTTTGTAGATGTTACTGGTTCTAGAATAATTACCACTCGGAGTAATCGAACACATGCTAGTATAATGCTGAATAATTACCACTCCGAGTAATCGAGCACATGCTAGTATAATGATGAATAATTACCACTCCGAGTATTCGAGCACAGAGCACATGCTAGTGTTGTGCTGAATAATTATCACTCGGAGTAATCGAGCACATGCTAGTATAATGCTGAATAATTACCACTCCGAGTATTCGAGCACAGAGCACATGCTAGTGTAATGCTGAATAATTATCACTCGGAGTAATCGAGCACATGCTAGTATAATGCTGAATAATTACCACTCCGAGTAATCGAGTACATGCTAGTATAATGCTGAATAATTACCACTCGGAGTAATGGAGCACATGCTAGTATAATGCTGAATAATTACCACTCGGAGTAATCGAGTACATGCTAGTATAATGCTGAATAATTACCACTCGGAGTAATCGAGTACATGCTAGTGTAATGCTGAATAATTACCACTCGGAGTAATGGAGCACATGCTAGTATAATGCTGAATAATTACCACTCGGAGTAATCGAGTACATGCTAGTATAATGCTGAATAATTACCACTCGGAGTAATCGAGTACATGCTAGTATAATGCTGAATAATTACCACTCCGAGTAATCGAGCACATCCTAGTGTAATGCTGAATAATTACCACTCCGAGTAATGGAGCAAATGCTAGTGTAATGCTGAATAATTCGTAACTACTCCGAGTAATGGAGCACATGCTAGTATAATGCTGAATAATTATCACTCGGAGTAATCGAGTACATGCTAGTATAATGCTGAATAATTACCACTCGGAGTAATCGAGTACATGCTAGTATAATGCTGAATAATTACCACTCCGAGTAATGGAGCACATGCTAGTATAATGCTGAATAATTACCACTCGGAGTAATCGAGTACATGCTAGTATAATGCTGAATAATTACCACTCGGAGTAATCGAGTACATGCTAGTATAATGCTGAATAATTACCACTCGGAGTAATGGAGCACATGCTAGTATAATGCTGAATAATTACCACTCGGAGTAATCGAGCACATCCTAGTGTAATGCTGAATAATTACCACTCCGAGTAATGGAGCACATGCTAGTATAATGCTGAATAATTACCACTCGGAGTAATCGAGTACATGCTAGTATAATGCTGAATAATTACCACTCGGAGTAATCGAGTACATGCTAGTGTAATGCTGAATAATTACCACTCGGAGTAATCGAGTACATGCTAGTATAATGCTGAATAATTACCACTCGGAGTAATCGAGTACATGCTAGTGTAATGCTGAATAATTACCACTCGGAGTAATGGAGCACATGCTAGTGTAATGCTGAATAATTACCACTCGGAGTAATCGAGTACACGCTAGTATAATGCTGAATAATTACCACTCCGAGTAATCGAGTACATGCTAGTATAATGCTGAATAATTACCACTCCGAGTAATCGAGCACATCCTAGTGTAATGCTGAATAATATAATTACCACTCCGAGTAATGGAGCAAATGCTAGTGTAATGCTGAATAATTACCACTCGGAGTAATCGAGTACATGCTAGTATAATGCTGAATAATTACCACTCGGAGTAATCGAGTACATGCTAGTATAATGCTGAATAATTACCACTCGGAGTAATCGAGTACATGCTAGTGTAATGCTGAATAATTACCACTCCGAGTAATCGAGCACATGCTAGTGTAATGCTGAATAATTACCACTCGGAGTAATCGAGTACATGCTAGTATAATGCTGAATAATTACCACTCGGAGTAATCGAGTACATGCTAGTATAATGCTGAATAATTACCACTCCGAGTAATGGAGCACATGCTAGTGTAATGCTGAATAATTACCACTCGGAGTAATCGAGTACATGCTAGTGTAATGCTGAATAATTACCACTCCGAGTAATCGAGTACATGCTAGTATAATGCTGAATAATTACCACTCCGAGTATTCGAGCACATGCTAGTATAATGCTGAATAATTCGTAACTACTCCGAGTAATGGAGCAAATTCTAGTGTAATGCTGAATAATTCGTAACTACTCCGAGTAATGGAGCACATGGTAGTGTAATGCTGAATAATTCGTAACTACTCCGAGTAATGGAGTACATGCTAGTGTAATGCTGAATAATTCGTAACTACTCCGAGTATTCGAGCACATGCTAGTGTAATGCTGAATAATTCGTAACTACTCAGATTAATCGAGTAAATGATAGTACTGAGAAGTCGATGGATTGTTTGTAGATATTTTGGTTTGTAGATATTTTGTTTTATATAATGACAAAACAAAACAAAACAATTGACCAAAAAAGAATCCCGTTCATTTTGAAACGTATTACATCAACATATATAAGATAGTATCGAGTAGTACAAATATCTACAACATAATTAGTAAAGCTGGTTTGGAAAGAATACATATCAGATTGTACTAATTGTATTATTAGCTTGAGCTTTTATCATCATTTTTGGTTTGTACTTAACTAATCGTGAACTAGGCTACGATACTGCCCGTTGGTAATGCCCCGAAATTGCACATTGGTAAGGAGTTACTTCCAACTGTAAACACACAGAAAACACGCCTAATATTGAAATAAAAGTTCAGGATTTTAACGCTAACCAATTCTCAGATATTTTCTGAAACCGCTTGATATGTTTGGTGAAATATAACATTTCTATGGGTTAAAGATCAGGATTGCTCAGTAAAAAATAACTACTTCTGAACATAGAGATTATTTAAATGCCGGTATCGATTTTATTGAACTAATTCACCCAATGTAGGCGTGTGATTCTCTTCACGAGTGAGCGAAAACAAAACACGCTTAACATCTACTGAAGGATTCCCCTATAATCAAACCCAGCAGTTAAATAATCTATTATTTTTACATTTTATATCAGTTTATCATGTTTATGTTTGATAACCAAAATGTTTTGCTTTACTGACGGACGACGTCGACGTATCGGTGGATGACTACGACGTCAACAACTCTTTATTAACGTTATGACCCAAGTACAAAGTTAGTTACTTTTGTGTCCGGAGTTTATATTTAGCGATTATGAATTTTCTTTTAATTAGATTATTTAACTGCTGGATTTTATCATTGAGATTATAGGCGTGTAGTTATTTTCACGAATGATCGGCTAAGAGTGAATAAAAACCATCGAGTGAAGGATGTCCATATAATCGAACCCATAAGTTAATCAGTCTATTTATTACATTTTAAATCACTTTGTGGAAATTTTAACCGAAATGTTTTGTTTTATTGAACGTTATCGGCGGATGACAACGACGTCAGCAACACTTTACTGACGTCATGCCTCAACGGCACAGTTAGTTATTTTTATGTTCGAAATTACTAATTATTATTAAGAGATTATGAATATTCCTTCACTGAGAAATCCCGATCTTTCACTCATTCAGTAGAAATGTAATCAACAGAAATAAGTTTTTAAGCTGTGACGTAGAGCCTTGACGTCAATAAATTATTTAGTTTAGAACTTCGACGTCATTTGAATGTTCAACGAAGAGAAATGTTTTGGTTAAACACACATACAAACTGATTTAAAAGTTAATAAATAGATGGAGAGTACTTAAATGCTGGGCCAATAAGGATATCTTTCACTTGATGGTAGGTGTTGTTTTTTTTCTACTCGCTCACATATGTTCTTTGGTGAAAATAACATGTCTACCGCCTCATGAAGGTTTTTCATATTATCTAATCTCTTTGGTCACTCGGAAAATGGTTAAAGGGACACAATGCAACCTTGATCTTTCAAAACCTCAAGCTGTCGCGTTAGTTTTTCTACATAACTTGCTGTAGTTCAATCATGAATATTAATTATAAGAATAGTATAAAGCAGCACATTGTGTTTTCATATTACTAACTTGTGATAATATTGCACCAAAAATATATTTAAACCTAGTAACAATAAAAAAACTCAATATCAATATCGGGACGATATAATGGCATATACTTCTTTTTTCCGAGTATAAGGAAGTCCAACAAAACAACTCAAGAAACTGACGTCAAACTGTGGGACGATATAATGGCGCATATTTCTTTTTTCTGAGAATACGGAAGTTCAACAAAACTGAGTACGAGTCAGACTCGTTAAAATCTTGATGGCTCCTATTTTACGATTTTGTTCAATGAAAATTCAAAATTGAACATGGTATTTTATAGAGTCAATTGATATGGAATGCCAATTGATAAGGAATGCCAATTGATAAGGAAAATCAAGTGTTGATACCTTTAATAAATATCTGAAATGTTACATGGGTGCCGGTTTGGCGGTCCCTGGTTCAAGCTTCACATGCGAAACAAGTTTCGTTGGAATGTTCTTAAGCAACACACGCCCCAGCCTCGGTCGTCAGATGGGGACATAAACCGGAGTTTTCCGTTTATCGGAGTATATCCCTCTTGAACACGTTAAAGAACGATAAGAATGTTGCTATCCGTTAGTAAGAATTCCCGGATGCTTGTATATTATAACCCTGTCGCTGGAGCGGCGTTAACTAACCGTTACTGCATGGATGAGTCGTTAACGTGTGTGTGTGTGTGTGTGTGTGTGTGTGTGTAATTCTAAGGTTTATAGTCCGTCCGCCATCGAACACGTCAAGGTATACCTGACGCGATGGGCACAATAGAGTCTGGACTTGATGAGTCGTTAACAGCTGCACTACGTGCTCCCATAATTGTCTGCATTGACTGCTTAGATGAAACAAATGAACAATTTTAAAAGTTAAAGCACTGCATTTGCTAATATATGTAAATAACATTAGAATTAGAATCGCAGTAATGATTTTCAGCGGGCGGCGTGCGTGCATGTGTGCGGCGTCAAACTCTTAGTTTCCGCTCAATAACTTTTGTTACGTATGAGGTATTGCGATAAAACTTGCAGACTATATAGCTTATATGGAACGGCAGCTCGGGGTTGCATTTGGGTCACTGGGGTTAAGGTCAAGGTCACTGTTACTAAAAATAGAAAAAACGGTTTCCGCTTAATAACTTAAGTAAGGAAGGAGATATTAGAATGAAACTTTATGTGTAGGTAACTTATATCAAAAGGAAGTTTGTATTTGGGGTCACTGGGGTGAAGGGTAATATTATTGTTACTAAAAATAGAAAACAGTTTCAGCTCAATAACCTTTTGAGAATGAGATATTGGAACGAAACTTACTGTGTAGATACCTTATATGGAAAGGAGGCTTGAGAGTGAATTTGGTGTCAAGGTCAAGTTCAGCGTTATTACAAACAGGAAAAAAAACGATTTCCGCTGAATTACTTAAGTTAGTAATGAGATACTTCAAAGACACTTGTTGTGTATGTAGCTTATAGTTGCCTTACTAACAAATAGTTTCTTTCTTTACAGTCCTCATTTACTGTGTATGCATTTATGCTTGTGATTCAGATGTCATTGTGTTTATTCCATATTGTACACTGTTTATATCAATTTAATACTAGAACTTCAACAAATTTATTTATGTTGTAATTTGCTGTGTGTTTTTTTGTAAAAAATATGTTATTTCTTCATGTTCATCTTAACGGTACTGTAATAGCATTTCAAATGTAAAACCTGGTTTTCGTGGAAATTTTCACGTTTCTTGTTATTTGTTATTTTAATTTTATATTTCATGGTATATTTACCTTTTGTCGCAATTTTAATAAAAACTACTGGTATCTATAAAAAGCACAGCATGTATGACTCAGTGTTGTTGATACAATTTTGTTAGAACCATAAGCAAGCCAACTATCAGGAAAATGTCATGCGTTTTAAGAAAATAATTAGCGTACGTGGGATGTCTGCTCATTAGTATTAAAAGAACAAATGTATTTTTTACTAGTTAACATTAACGTCAGGAGTATATTTTGCTGAACTATCAAGAGCCAACGCGGTACTCATTGTGATTTTTAGGGATCTGCACACTATTCTTGATTAACTTGCGCATATGATTTAATGGAAATATAAATATGTATTCTTGTGCAGCGAATATCACCATTTTAGAAAACCTTTGACTAGACCTTACCTTAGACCGAGGTTACAATATCTACAAAACTTATTGTGTTTAATATTTTAAATGCAAATCGCTCCCTAACAAACATGTTCTTCTGCTCAGCGTTTTGGTGTTTAATCCACGTATCTCAATGCTTTAAACTAATTTGTAGTTTCAAGTATGACATATAAGAAATGTGGGTCGTTGGGAAAAACAGAAAAATGAGAAAACTAGAGATTTGTGTTGTGTTTTTTTTAAAACAAATTATCCAACCTCTGCCGAACGAATTAGGATAACTTAAAATGTAACCACATGTCGTTAGAACTTAAAGGTAGGCAATATGAAACAATGTGTCCAATGCATACTATGTGGAAACTGCTATATTAAACGTAAATCATGTATTCCTTAAAATATTTATAGGTTATTTAACAGTGTTCTGTACAATACGGATATATATTTGGACGAGTACACAGCTTGGAAAATCATATTGGACGAGCCGCTAGGCGAGTCCAATATGATTTTCCAAGCTGTGTACGAGTCCAAATATATTCCGTATTGTACAGAACACTGTTAAATGATCTTTTTATTCTATACCTCGACTTTTTCCGGTGACAACAGGAGCTTTATCGTAACGCTTTATCTAGAGCGCCTGTCGATTCAGACTTTCATTCGGAACCTTTTCACGCGCTTCGGTCTTTATCATAGGTTTAACATGGGACCTGTGAATCGTACAATACGAAAAGAATACGGGTTATTTTGTACGCGCGTGCGTCCCGATACGGGAATATATTGTACGGTCACGTGATTCGAATGAGCGTCTACGATTGGACGTATAATTTAGGTATAGAATAAAATTATTTATTGATGAATATTAGGGACACATTTGGTGTAAGTGACCTTATGATTCAGTGTAAAGTTAATAACAAAAATGGATATTATATGTGTGTAAAAGACAGAACATTAACAAAACTAAAATAATTAAGCATCAATGAAGAATCATTCATATGTGCACGTTTCTGTCTGGTTGTAATGAACATTACTTGTTTTGTTTTTTTCCGTATTTAATAGCATACCATTCTCTTTACACCATCTTTGAAGGTGGTCTAATGAATATTGTAGATTGTTTTCTAGAGTGATCTTAACTAACTGCACATCATACATTGTAGTGTCACCAGCATACAAGTCTGTACTAATAGAAGTTTTACAAAGAGTTATAGGTAGATCGTTTATAAATAATAGAAATAATAATGGCCCAAGTATGCTCCCTTGTGGGACGCCATAGGTTTATGGTCTGAGCTGGTACCATGTATCGTAACAACTTGACTGCTGTTCGTAAGGTATGACTGAAAACATGAATTACACACACACATGCCGCAACTGTATCTGGTATTTTAAAATAATGACTAGACAAAAACAATACATATACTTATATAGTATTTATTCAATTAAGATTTAATTAAATATTTACAAATTACAACATAATACAAACAACAGTTCAAGTATCAGTCCAATCTACACCATGTCCGTGTACATTTACATGTAAGTACATGTAAGTACATGTAAGTGTTTGTAAGTGCATGTAGAACCTCGTTTAAATGTACTGATGGAAATACTAAAGGCTAATGTTATTTTATATGGCAAGTCAAACGCTAAAATATTCGATATTTGCTCATTGGTACTCAGTATTGACACATTTATATTCAGTCTATATTGGGTTACTTTTATTCTATATTCGACTACTTATATTGTATATATTGTCATTTATTTTCATGTCAATTCATTTATATTCTCTTATATTTTTTCATTTATATTCTAACCTCTATTTATATTCATTAAAAGCACATGAATGTACAGTGTTTATCTAGAGACGACTTATAATTTGTGTGAGTGTGCAACATTTCGTATGTGTGTGGTTTATCTCTAAGTATATTGTATAAATGTTCATTCATATTGTATAATTCCCTATTTGTATTTTATCTTTAAACTTTATGTTCAATGAAGATACGTTACATTCATATGCTATAATTGCATTCTGGGTAGAGTTTGTAACAAGGTATTTGCTTTGGTATTACTCCTGGAAACATGGCAACGCCCAACTGAGTGCCAGATAGAGAAAACCACGTTTACAACAACTATCATCATCATCTTCGTCATTATCATCATCATCCACATCATCATCATCATCACCAATAGTATCATCGTCATCATCATCATCATCATCATTAGTATCATCGTCATCATCATCATCAATAACAGCAGCAGCAAGCAACAACAGCAGCAACAGCATAAAAATACCAATGACAACCACAATCTTTATCATTATCATTATTATTAACATCACCATAACCACTAGTTCCATCATCATCATCATTATCATCACCACCACCACCATCATCAGCATCAGCGGCATCATCATCAGCAGAATCATTACAACCACCTCTTCCACCGCAATCATCATCCTCATCACAATCAAAGTCACCATATCATCATAATTATCATCATCATCATCATCAACATGATTATTATCATCATCATCACAAATAAGGCCACCATATCATCATCATCATCATCATCATCATCATCATCATCATCATCATCATCATCATCATCACAATCAAAGCCACCATATCATCATCATCATCAACATAATTATTATCATCATCATCATAATCAAAGCCACCATATCATCATCACATCATTATTATCATCATTATAATCACCATAAGCAGCAGTAGCAGCAGCAGCCGTATCATGAACATCATCACATCTGCAACCATTTCCACAACTACCACCACTATCATCATTAAATCAGCGGAATCAGCGTCACCACCACCACCACCATCATCATCATCATTAGTATCATCGTAAACGAAATAGCTATGATTTTGGAAACCGACATGGAAAACGCTATTTTGAAAACTATGATGTCATTGTTGCAAATTACCATATATGGAATATTTATAAATATGATAAATTAAATGATTTCTATGAAAATGATAGCAGCAACTGTATGAAAAATAAGCATACTCAAGTGTAATAATGCATTTTATGACAATAAAGGGGTTTGCAGTAATTTGCAGTGATATATTTGCTGATTGGCTCTACATACAATATACATGAAAAGTTATTGAACTATGTTTGAGGTTCAACGTTTGACTATATATAATTGCGAACTACCAGAATATAATTGTCTTATATACGTATATTCTTGTTTTTGTAACTTTTTTTTTCTATTCCCAACAATATAATTGAGTTGTATATACATATACTGAATCGATAGAGAAACGTTACACGTTTTAAATGACACGTGAGTGACATTGGAAATAGAAAACTAAAAATAAAAGTAAACCTTTGAAAAAGAAGCAATAAATTGAATGGAGTGTGGTTATTTGGTTATAAGCCTATATTTTTTTCTTACAACAAGTCCATGGACATTGGTGTCATAACAACGCATGAAAATGCTTCATCTACAATTAGATTCGACATTTCAATTTCAATGTTTTTCAAAGGAGCCCCATCCCCACCCCACCCTCACCCACGGACATCCACCAGCGAGGGAGTGAATATCGAACGGGAAGGTGGTAGCTCCTCACACACCCGGCAGTAGGTTAAAAAATGGCCACTCTACGCACCTGATAGTTTTGACTTGGTCGTGAAGCAGAGGCGTAGCGTGGCCTGTGCTTAAAATACTGTTGATAAGTGGTGCAAACCGCCGATACGGACAGGGTTTGGGAGGAAGTGCCCCCCTCCCCCCTCACATAAGTGGGAAGGGCCTCTCCCAATTTCCATCTATTTGGGCCAAAATTGTGCTAGTACACGCGATATTTGTCAGGAATATAGGCGTTTTGTTTGCGTAAAATGTGGTAAATTCATTACCTCAATCCGTCGCCCCTCTGACAGTAATGGCATTTTCAACTTTGTGAGATTTTTATTTTTTATTTTTATGTTCAAATTACTCCCGGTAGTACATGACTATGCCAAGCAACGCCCATGTCAGAAGAAAGTCGTGACGTGATAAGGTATACTGGATGTGACAAAATAATATATCCAACTGAATGTTGTTTAACGGCTCCTCATTAGATGGTATGTTGTTTAGAGCAACCCCAAATGCTAAATAGGAACTTATTCTTCCTAGCGAGTATATAACGTTCTGGGATGATAAACGGGTCCGTCCAGTTTACATCCCGATCCGACGAATGAAAGAAACAGCACACGGGTGCCAGAGATCGTACAGACATCACGCACACGGGTGCCAGAGATCGTACAGACATCACGCAAGAAATGCCAATGGCCCATAGCGTTATGAAAAAGTTAAAAGTAAGGAATTAAAAAAAGTATGAAAGTCGTGGGGAATGAAGTCGGGAGTCTCAGAACTCCCATCCTCAGGTTACTGTGTCACATTACGAGGTAGTAATACCTCGATAATGATAAATGCCCGTAAGACTTCATGATAAATGTTCGTAACAACTAATGATAAATGCCTGTAACACATCATGATAAATGCCCATAACACATCATGATAAATGTCCGTTACACCTCATGATAAATACCCGTAACACCTCATTATTAATGCCCGTAACACCTCATGATAAATGTCCGTAACATAATGATAAATGCCCGTAACACATCATGATAATTGCCCACCTCATGATAAATGCCCGTAACACCTCATGCTAAATACGCATAACGCCTCACGATAAATGCCTGTAACACCTCATGATAAATGCCTGTAACACCTCATGTTAAATACATATAACCTCATGATAAATGCCAATAAGACCTCGTGATAAATGCTCATATCACCTCGTGATAAATGCCCGTAACACCTCAAGACGAACACCTCATGATAAATGCCCGTAACACCTCATGATGAATGGCCGTAACACCTCATTATAAATGCCCGTAACACCTCATGATAAATGCCCGTAACATAATGATAAATACCCGTAACACCTCATGATAAATGGCCGTAACATAATGATAAATGCCCTTAACTCATCATGATAAGTGCCCATCTCATGATAAATGCCCGTAACACCTCATGCTTAATACCCATAACGCCTCATGATAAATGCCTTTAACATGATAAATGATAACCCCTTGTTGGACACTCTATAACTATTAAAGACACATTTCGAGCCTATTGTATTTGTGGGGGAGAGAATTTCTATAGGTAACTGTAAATCGCTGTTAGAAATACATTTGCACAAGAAAATTGAGATTATTAGTATTTTGTCAAAGGATGAGGCCCGTCTCATAAAGAGTGTATACGGTAATAATGTAGTAAAAATTATAACCGTTTTGCATTGTATGTGCACTTGTATATATGTTAAAACAACTATGTATAGATGGATTTTTTTAAAAGACCCGTGTTAACAATTAATAGTTTTTGTATTTTTAGCACAATATACTCTATTATCAATTACTTCTCTGCCATTTTTTAGTAAATCTCAAATGCAAGAAACTCATCAGGACTTCAAAATTCAAAAATCGTTGTCATCTGTCAGTGTTTTTGATCACCTGAGCCGAAGGCTCAACGTGATGTTTTGGAATCACTCTTCGTCCGTCGTCCGTCCGTTGTCTGTCCGTCGTCATCGTTATCTTTTGCTTCTGACGACTTTTTCTCAGAAACCGTTTGTCGGAATTCAATCAAATCTTATATGAATTCATTAAACTGGATTTTATAGTTGCACCAACAGCTAAGGTCATTTGGCGACATTTCAGCTTTTTATTGGTGGAGGAAGACCCCAGGTGCAAACCCGGGCATTTTTTCGTGCACTGGCGCGCACCTGAGTAGAACCACCGACGTTCCGCAAGCAAGCTGGATAGCTTGATACTCATACTTAACAGTCCTGGCCCCATGGGGAATCGAACCCACAGCGGTGAGGGACATGTGATTTCAAGTCTGAGACCACTCGACCACGGACAACCCCAAGTTTATGTGACGCATCATTGTATGTTTGTTCGAATGGTGCACCTGAGGTCATAAATGCCCCCCGCAATATGGCTTATCCGTTTCATTTAACAAATCTAAAAAAATCGTCTGCAAAAATACAAGATATAGAGCTGTGATATTTTGCATGTAACATCGTCTTCTGGTCCTCTAACTAGTTTGTTCTAATAGTGACCCTGAGGTCAAATTTGGACCCGCCCCAGTGGTCACATATTAAACATAGACTTATATAGGGAAACACTTCAACAATATTCATCTCTGAAACTACAATAGCCAGAGGTTTAATATTTTGCATTTACCTTAAGGTTATGGTCATCTACCAAGTTTGTTCAAATCGTGACTCTGTGGTCAGATTTGAACATTTCCTGTTCTGCTTCCTTTTAGTGTATTTATATTCATTCATTCATAACCTTTCCTTATTCAAAATGAATCCGTACGGAACTCTATTATGCTCCGGATAAGATTTTTCAAAAAGGGGAGATAATTAAAACAGTAGTGAAGCTAGAGTTATGGTTCCTATGAACTGCACTCCGTCTCATTATCCTTATCATTCACAGGAACTTTAATCAAGCATACTTTTTGAGTTATGCTCCGGACAAAAAGCGCATGGACGCATGGACGCACATACAGACGGACGGAAAAAGCGGTGACTATATGCTCCCCCATAATAAACAATCTAGTGTTTTTTTTAGTTACAATAAATCTTATATCAAAAAATAAGGTAATAGTAAATAAAAAGAAAAAAACTGTGATGGGGCCTCAATATAATGTCTCTGTGGTAATCAGTCAGCGAGAAGTAAGCAGTTAAAAAGCATGCTATCCATGACTTTTCAACGACTACAATCAGCTGGGAAATGTGTCTTTAAGTCTAATGAATGTGTGCGTTTTTATGTAGTTCTAAGATGTATAGTTCCTTCTATCCATCCGTGGCCGAGGGGTTAACGACGTTGCGTTGTAAACCTTCTCGCCTCTCACCGCTGTGGGTTCGAATCCCACTGGGAGCTCGACTTGTGAGGAAGTACCTTCTCGCCTCTCACCGCTGTGGGTTCGAATCCCACTGGGAGCTCGACTTGTAAGTGATTCTTAAGAATGGCGGGAGGTGTACAGTACTGGTTCTGCCCAGGAAATGTGTGGAATGTCTCCACCACAAAAAAATAAAATAAAAACAATATAACTTTACATGTTCTGAAAATGGCGTAATACACCATTCAAAATAACAACAAAATGTCTCCACTCCTGTACACGTGGCCAGTCAACAAGCTATAATTATTCCCGAGATTTGCGTGCTACTTGTGAAGACAAAGACGCACGTTCTCGCACGAGAAACATACGTGTTTACTTCGCAGAATGAGGTGCGGGTTCGTACGTACAAATTAAGTCTTTAAAAAGTAGTTGACTTTTGCCATAAAAAAATAATATTTTGAGGATTATAATAGATAGAGGATATTTGTTGTTTTGGAGTGAATAACAGATTATAATTAAGTGACCAAACTTCAATATTTTGACGAATGCGAATTCGTGAAAATATAAAGTTTTCACACTTCTCGATGAAATAAAATCAGTTATTCAAGACAATTTTTTATTTTTATTTTATGCTTGATACTCTAGGTGTACTGCAGTATGCAGATATTTTCTTTTTTAATTTGACGACGTCATTGTCTTAGTATGATAAAATTGCTGTTTTTAATTCCTCATAACTTCTAAACTACTTAACCGATTTCAATAATATACGACTCATTTTCTTCCAATCCAATGATATAACTTTTATACTGAAAAAAAGAAAAAAGACCAACTTGTAAATGACAACAATTCTGAAATACTTTACCAGTTTTGAAAACTATAGCTCATTGTCTTAGTTAGACCATTTACAGTCGAATGATATATATTAAACAGTTATTTTCTTAACAAATAAAAAACAAACACGATTTTTTGATATTGAAAAAAATATGTAGTTCCTGCAGTGAAACAATAAAACTCTGTATTTCACACGTATGAAATACCGCTTTTATTTCATTGCTAAAATCCAGCTTTTTCACTGCTAAACATAAAAACTGTTAAAACAAAACGTCACATGTCACGTTCAGCTTTTTCGACCTCTTTTCCCCTCCTCCCTCCCCGCCGCCTCACCCCCACCCCCGCCCACCACCACCGCCACCACACACATACCACACAAACTACGAAGGCCCCTGGGTGCGGAGCAAAAGCTATTGTTGCTCTTGTTCGCCGTTATCGTATGGGGGAAGTCATACACCAACTTTGGTTGAATTCTGCTAAGTGGTTAAGGACCGTGTGTCCTCGATAGCTCATTTGGTAGAGCTCTGGTTCGGTAAAACCAGAGACCCTGGGTTCGAGTCCCGGTTGAGGCAAGATTGTTTTCACCTGTTGACCTGTAAAATCAACTCAGTTGAGAGAGGTAGTCTCACTCCAGTATGAAGGACAAGAGTACATTCCGTTAGGAATCCTGTCCTTACCAAGAAAGAAGAAGAAGAAGGAAGAAGAAGAGAAAGAAGATTTCTAATAATAAATATTATTTATTAATATTTCTTTGTTTGAATGTGTGTGTCTTCTATCTGGGCTTTATATGACGGATTATTAATTATCATCACAGCTTCTATACATCTGTATTATTAATTATCATCACAGCTTCTATACATCTGAACTGTGTGTTAATTATCATCACAGCTTCTATACATCTGAACTGTGTGTTAATTATCATCACAGCTTCTATACATCTGAACTGTGTGTTAATTATCATCACAGCTTCTATACATCTGAACTGTGTGTTAATTATCATCACAGCTTCTATACATCTGAACTGTGTGTTAATTATCATCACAGCTTCTATACATCTGAACTGTGTGTTAATTATCATCACAGCTTCTATACATCTGAACTGTGTGTTAATTATCATCACAGCTTCTATACATCTGAACTGTGTGTTAATTTTGCTGTCATCAACTTGTCATTCGTGTATTCGTTACTTAAGTTATTCATTCATCTTATCTATTTTTATTTTTTTTATTTTTTATCTATTAACCAACATTGGACAAGTTCTTACTAAACCATAGTATGAACGTGTCCATCAGTCGGGCCTCAATATTTCAAGGTCTCTGCTCACGCATGCGCAGATTAAAAAATCAGAAAATCAGTAATGGCGCTTGCGAGGAGAGCTGCTGTCGATAGCTGCATCATAAATTCGTATCTTGTGTGCTTTGCAGGTAAACATTTGTTTAATTTATATCATCATTTCATTGTCATGTTTGTAAGCACTTCATACAAAAATGTGTAATGGCGAGAACTTTCGTTTTTTATTCGTGCCCTTGTGCATTGCAGACTATTTACCACGTGCATATCACGCTATTTTCGCGCCATATCATAATTTTTTTATCTTTTGCTTTTTAGTGCTATTTGAGCTACATTTTTGCTTCATGTCAATAAGCTAATTCTGTGACAAATGATCATAAAATATACGGACATCAGCCAGGGGCGTAGCGTGACCAAAATCGCAATTACTCAAGGAGGTAGGTGCGGATGGGGGTTCTCCCCCTGGAATTTTTAAAAAAATAAATGCTCGTACGCGACTTTTGGTGCATTTTAGGGTCAGGATATTTTAGGGTCAGGATGAAAGATTTAAATCCTGGCGAAAATACCATTATTTTTGGAGCCGTCTTTGAAAAGTTTACTCGCGTGAGTAAATGAGAATGGCACGCTACGCGCCTGTCAGCGCATGTTTGAGGGTCAACATAATTATCCTGCTCAGGTGTTGGGAACTAAAAAAAACGGTTTTGGGGAACTAAAAAAAAATAAACATATATATGGATATAATAATAAATAAAACCTGTTATTTGTTGAAAACAAAACATTTTAAGTTTTTCTGAAAACAAATATATATCCCAGAGTACTGTAGTTCCAGACAAGGTATAACAGTCCATCTGGTCAACATTTTTACCTAACTATTTTCATCAATTATTCACTGGTAAAATTCCGAGAATTATTCACAAATCAGGGCTGGTTGGAACTGCAGATGTATACAGTTCTCTAAATGGAAAACAATTTGATTAAACCGTTCTTCTGTGAGGACTCAAAATTCTTGGAATAAAGGCTATTTTCCAACAGGTGGAACAGAGAAACATTCAAAGTTCCAGGATTCTTAGAGTATCAAAGTAATAATTCAAACCAAGACATTTTCAATAACGGAACACGTAATATGAATAAATACCATGCTAACCTTATTCAAATTCTTTTTGCATTCCTCAAACTCCACAAACAATGAATGAGTTGTTCCCAAACTTCAAACACATAGCAACTTATCAAAAGGTTTGGAAATTCCATGGGCATAGGAACGTTTCAATTATTGGGAGGGGCCAGACTTTTTCACAGTTCTTTTTTGACAAGCAAAAAAAGAGGAAACGTCCATGCTCAGTTGCACAAAAACAACAACATTATACATGGAAAAAAGTACTTTTTGAGCGCATACCAATTTTTCCTTCAAATTATTGGCCCCTGTGTGGTTGCCGGGGTAGAATACAACCACTGCAAACACACAGTCACATGCAGGGTAGGACCCCCCGTTCATATTAATTTTGTCATTTTTTGTTCATGCTCTTTAAAGGTCTTCATCATGACCCCTGCATTGTTTCAGGTGCCATCTCGCTCACATCACTAAGAGCAGTGGCAGAAAAACAATAAACGTGGCTCCAGTGTAAATGGAGTGTCTACAATAGGAATTTGCAGCAACTCTGCAGTTCAGGGTGAGAAGGTCCTAGGCCCATTCTCCATATTTTATCTCGATGTACATGGAGGATGAGCCTGGCATGTTCATGCTTGTTAGGCGTCATATAACCTTTCATGTGTTGGTGCGCCTTAAAACCCAATTCAGTTCAATTCAAATTATTGTGGGGTGGGTGGTGGGCAGTGATTTTTTTACCTTTTTTTAAAGGTACCTCTACCTTTTCAATTGGGAAAATTTAGCGGCATTTTTACTAAATTGGGAAAATTTCTAAATTCAATAATCAGTATGGTCTATATATATATAAAAAAACAAACTTTGAAGGTTTTATTGCTCAGAACATGTTTTCACTACTGTAATTTAATAATTTTAAAAAGAATTTTCTTTTTTTTTTGTCCTTTAAACATGTCCACAAGCGCTTCCATCACAGGGAATCCAGAGCGCTTGATCCAAAAAAAAAAATCCTTTATATAATATATTGAATAGGGTTGAATCGAGCTGTATAGGCCTATGGGAATAGTTTACCACATCTGTGGACTACAGCCAACGTTTACTATTTTACCCGTTTTTCACTCCGTGTCGATAGTACAGGCACTTAAAACTATTTATCCGTGTAGCGGAAATACTAATGATGCTATCTGACTATATGTCTCTTCGTGATATCGCGTACACAAACCACAAACCGAACAAAAAATGTAGCACAAGAATAACCAATGTTGACAGTGTTGAAAATGCCGGAAGTGGAATTTCAAGAGCAAAATAAATGACGCTTTCTAATTGAACAATGATTGTCGTTTATTATCAGCCAATCAGAAAGCGTCATTTATTATGCTCTTGAAATTCCACTTCCGGCATTTTCAACACTGTCAACATTGGTTATTCTTGTGCTACATTTTTTGTTCGGTTTGTGGTTTGTGTACGCGATATCACGAGGAGACATATAGTCAGATAGCATCATTAGTATTTCCGCTACACGGATAAATAGTTTTAAGTGCGTGTACTATCGACACGGAGTGAAAAACGGGTAAAAAGTAAACGTTGGCTGTAGTCCACAGATATGGTAAACTATTCCCATAGGCCTATACAGCTCGATTCAACCCTATTCAATATATTATATAAAGGAATTTTTTTTTTTGATCAAGCGCTCTGGATTCCCTGTGGCTTCCATGTCTAACTCTGTGAGGTACTTATCCATGTGGCATATTCTCTTCATATCCCTTTGACTTGAGAAAAGACGGCCCAGTAGGATCACACGATTTAGTTGAACTCGTAGGAGTAGGACACTCGACAAGAGATTCACTCGTCACGCTCGAAAGTTGAGTACGTCAGACTGGGTAGGTGGGGTAATTTCACATTCAGTAACTACAGAAATTTCTGACGAAGTCTGTTCGTCATCACCCGTGATTGAGGCCATTCTTAAAATATTGTTGGTTTGCAGTGCTCCGACCCAGAATTTTTGAGGTGGGTAGGTAGGTAGGTGAATTTTTTGATTTATTTTTTTGTTGCTTTATGGTTTATTACCATATGTTAAAAAACATAAAACTAGGTTCACTATACCTTGTACAAGGCAACATTAAACTACACCATGAAGATGTTTGTATAAAAGACAACTAGTGACTTCTTTAAAAAATTTAATACTGTCGGAATACTAATTTCATAATTATATTCTCTTAAAGTGCCTTCCAGAAAGACTGAGTGTTACATGTTGTACAGAAAAATGTACACCGTTTCTAAGCCTAGTACTGATGTAACTTACATATGTTGCGAATCTGAACTCTGTTACTACAATATTACTACCTTAACTGGCCAGGAAAAACATCAACCTATTGTGTGTCAAATTATGACCGTACGCGGTAGGCCGTGGAATGGTATGAAAATACCACATTGAAGGTTCCATGATTACCATCATATGAATACCATCTTAGGATGAGTGAAAGTTTTGTACTATTGGCATTTTAAATATTGAGTTCTGCTCAACCCGGGGCTAGAAAGTGTTAATGGTAGCCAACAATAAACCAGGCAAAATACTAAGGTGTATTTGACATAATTTTACACATCACTATGTATTTAACATACACGTGTGTATTATGTAATAAACACTACATACATGGTTTAAATCAGGGATAACAACTTGATCCTGAGATTGACATGTTTTTAACTCGAAGGAGGCGTTTGAGAAGAGAATTCAAGCTGACTTTTTGCAGCCATTTTGACAAGTGGCAAATTTACAGTTTCATCTTTTGTTATTATACTGCTCCCTCGATATTCCTATTGTTTACCAAATTATCTATTGACTATAAAGTTCCTGACCAATCAAAGACATCCACATCTAAAAATAATTTCATAATTACCAGTGTTCCCATTCACACACATATGTGCGGGAATCACGCATGAAAACAAAAAATCACGCACAGAAAACTGACCTCGTACGTGCATGCACGCACAGAAAAAATACAAGTCTGATAATAAGAAAGCATGACCGTCGGTAGATTTCCAAATTCTCGTCCACTTTGTCCGAATATTTTTTGAAAAATCAAAAGGAAACTAAAACGATTTGTTTACGAAAACATTATCCCGAGTAATTGCGTCAATTGCCCTATCCCTCTAGTGCATACCACGATGATTGGTTATGACGTCATAAGCGCACGGGCTACCTAAATGAAAGTAGAGAAAACATCAACATCTCATTCTGGTTGTTTCGACTTATTTCTTTTTCAGATTTAGTAAGTATATTTAAAATTAAAATAAAAACTTAATAGAATAAATGATCAAATAATTAATTCAAATCGTGTTTCGTCTCTCTCGTGTACTATTTATAGATGCGCAAACGTGTTGACTGGTATTGGATTTTTACTTGAACGAAATGCAATACAGTCTATTTGTCATGGCGCAAAAAAAACTCTGCATTCGGCTTTACGCCAAATAAAATAAATGTCACGGAAAATTAGTGATATATCTGTTCCTGTCACTGCGATTGTAAACATTCATAGTGTACCCACTAAATTTGTAGTGTACCCCCAAAATTTAACGGTAGGGGGTACATGAACCTCCAAATGAAAAAGTCAGTGGGAACACTGAATTACTTTGGAAATTCCAATCTTTAATCAACACTCGCCGAAATAGTTTTCATATTGATCAATACTGGATCGACTTCGTCAATTAAATCACAGCTATATACTGTTTTATGCAGTCACTTAATTAATCAATCAATTACCTAATCAGTCTGCTGTTATATAACTAACCTGCTTTTACGATCAACCAAGAGTAATTACTGCCAGTCATCCTAAAACTGTGAAATTTGACGACTGTTTATTCCAATTATGCCGTGTAGGACGAGTTTGTAATTACCCTGACATACTGGGTATCGGTTTTCCCACTTTGACTGGCGCATTATGCAACATCGAGGGGGAACCAGTATCGTTTTTATGAACCGCAAAGAAAAAATCTACCGGAAAAGATCGAGAACAAATAAATCGGCGCCATGAAACACCAAAAAAAAAAGGTGAGTCGTGGCCATTTGTACGAGTCGGTCGCGCACTGCAAACCAACAATTTTTTAAGGATAGCCCGATTCAGCTTTTTAAACACAGAGCATTAACAGAGCTAATGCTCTGTGCTCTGTAAGCCCTTCGAGTCATTCTTTTTAACCTTTTATACGTAATATTTTGAATTATGGGACATCTTGATTGTTGATATCGGAGCAAATCTTGGTTAAAGAACGCCTTTCGTAATCGTATCATATAAATACTATGCTACGGTAAAGCGTTCGATTGATTCTGGTGACAAAATATAAATGCGTCTCGCCTATTGGATAGTTGGTACCTGCGCACGACTACATGGTGGGGGTAAAAATTTTGAATGTTCTAGATAATGAACTAGCTATTCAGCTCTAGATTATTTTATCAAGGTGCAGTACGGCTTTTATCCCAACCTGATAGTATGACAATATCGGTTTTCGTGAAAAATAAAATGTAATACGCTAACGGAAAGCTCTTTTACCAATACCTAAAGTGTAAATTAATATATTTTTATTGAACCTTTTGATTGGGAAAATATGACTTTGGATTGGGAAATTTTTTTGCTAGGGGAAAGTGCTGATATTGGGCGGTAAAAATAACCAAAAAAAATCACTGGGGGCAAACCATACTCTGGCCCCCCAACTCTGAACATTGGGGGGCCCTCTCCACCCGACTCCTACGCCTGTGTATTCATCACCTTCAGTGATAGCTCTAATTGTGCTATTTCAATAATAACTTCCGGTTTATAATCATCCATTTTCAACGTTTTTATGCTGTTTTCTAATTTTTCTAATTTTTACTGTATCCATAAGTCATGGCTTACAAAACGTTAGTCCGACGACAGCTCGTGTACTGATCTACTGTGGTCTCCCTACAACGAATGCTACATAAACCAGATTGAAGCTGTCCAACGAAGGGCGGCTTGCTGGGCAAAACATGACTATGGACAAACTTCAAGCATCATAGAGATGCTCCACCCCTTGAAATGGAGGACTTGACCAGCGACACAAGATCACGAACAGTCTTGTAGCTATCCCACTTAAGAACTATCTGACAATGATGAACAGACAGTCTAGACACCTACATCCACTTCAATTCAGAGTAATAGGCACGACATCCGACATAAGTACTCTTACTTCCCAGAACAATAGTTCACTGGAATGCCCTTCCCCCAGATATCCCCACCCTACCCAATATAGAGCTGTTCAACTCTGCAGTTAGTATAGTGGAACATGCCCTGCCATAAGTAGCCCCAGCTGTTCTTATTTTTAAAATTTACTAACAAAATCATACTTTTATTCTACTAACACGGCTTTGTCAGATAGAAGCGCGTCATTCCTAGGTCCCCAGCAGGGGTTTGGAATCAATGGAAGATAGTTAAATCGCTAAGCCAAATCTGACCTGAAATCAGTGAGTCGGAAGCAAAGTCTGTTAATTCATTATTTTCCATTAAATGTTCAACGAATAATGTACATATACTGAAAGAAGAACACAAACACTTAAATGCGACCTATCTTTAATTAAAATATTCCAATAAGTCGTTTAATTCCAATAAATTCCATGTCCCATTCAGTTTCATTTGTGTGTTATGGGCCGCAGAAGTATAAGAATACAAACAAAATTTCTTTTTAGACTTTTTGGGTATTCGGGGCCTTTTTGGCAATCGAAAATAGCCTCCATTTTTCCCAATCTCCAGAAAAAAATCAGATGTCAGAAAACAGCGAATATAATCTATCGAGCCGCATAATATTTCGGAAATTGGCAAATACAGACGCATTCTTTATTTGGTCAAGCTCCGCGCATTAAGCAAATTGTAATTCAGTTTGGGTTTGCTCGAATGTCATGGTTATACAATTTGGTTTCGCCAGTGACATCAGTTTTCGCAACCAACAACAATATGGTTACAGTTCCCTATTGCAAAAGTTAACGCAGTCTGATTGGCAGAAAAAATATATGGAAACCCCAATGCATACGTAAGACTCATGTCGATTGGATGAGAGACCAGGTGGGAAATTTGATATTTTAACTTTAATTTATTTATTTCCGATTGTTATTTAGCATATCTTTCATTCATATGATTTAGTTCTATGATATAGCAGAGTAAAAAGGAAAGTGTGATTTTCATAAATTTGTTTGGGGATTCCTTCAAATTGTAGAGTCAAGACCTTTGGACACATATAGAAGTGGCACTAAGAATCGATCAACCCAAAAGTTCCTGCTTACAGTTGTGAAAAAAAAATGACCAAATTTGAATTGTGAAGTAGCCGAATTTCGGCCCGGAAAAAAGCCCTGTAACAGCCCCCATTCTCCCAATATAGAAAGAGGGCCCTGATGGATAAAAATTATGTTTTTCATTGAAGATGTAAATATTTTATGATGTTTTAGGTTATAAAACTATTTTTGTGCATGTTTTTGTATGCCAGTCTATTATTGTCTATATTAAACTATCAAACAACGAATTGATCAGCATTAAATTGCAACATAAATAATTAAATTTGCGCTTTAAAAGAAATAGTGCAAAAATCAAGTCGCGTCCTCCAATCTCTTCGCATGCTTTAACATGTATAAATCTTAAATTTAAAAAATCTCAGGATTTCGTGTTCAAAAGTTTTGGCAGGCCTGATTACAAGACTTTTAACACATCCCTGATGTCAAAATAGAATGACAGAATCATTGTTGATTATAACATCTGGTGACCAATATGTTCCACCTCTACTGTCCAATAAGTTATGCTAATTAGAAGTGGATGCTCCTCTAACAAGTTTTCATGTTTGTTTCACTTCTATACAGTTTATTATATATACTCTATCAGAAGAACAGTGAGACCCTCCAGGTGTTCCCTGAAAAAGACGGTGTTCCATTTTCCCAAAATAATATTTTTTTATTGTGTTCTACAATATTTATAGTTGCAATTTAGACCAGTGTCATCATGATTTGTTGACTTTAATTTTAACCAGGTATTCTTTGGAATGGTGATTAGATTGGGGTAGTTGTTTGATGGGCGGGCGTGCTGGCATCGGCTTCAAACTCCTGGGTTACGCTCAGTAACTTTTGTTAGGAATAAGATATTACAATGAAACTTGCAGGGTAGGTATCTGATAAGGAAAGGAAGGTTGGGATTGTATTTGGGGTCATTGGGTCAAAGTCAAACATACTGAAAATAGACAAATGATTTCTGCTCAATAACTTGGAACGAAACTTGCCTTTTTTACTTCATTTTCTTAACTTTACTGTAATAGCATTTCAAACGGAAAATCTGGTTTTCGTGGAATTTCCATGTATCTTATATTTAAACTAGATGTTAGATGGATGTTAACAATGGATTGTGGCTGTAAGCTAGATTTGTTGTTCATTACAGACTTGTTGGATTCTTGTAAAACAAGATAAGTTTAAAACTTTGGCAAATTACCTGCAACGAGTATGTGGATGTGACGTGACTTTCACGCTCCAAGCAAAGGGCAGAATTGACTTAGTAATTCTTACACTTTCTCACAAACTATAATTATGCAGTAACCTGAGATTATAGTTTAATCTTCAGAAGACAAAAAAGTAGTTGTCTTGGGCAGCGTCTATTCTAGAAATCGAAAAGTAGGGGGGATTTTCCCGATTTTCCCCCCTATACTTGAAAAATGGGGGATTTTAAAAAAGCAGGGGGGAATATGTGCAAACACATGAACTGACATACTGTGAAATCATTTTATTTCATAGGGGATTTAATTTCGCATATTTCGTGGTTGACTCTAGCCGCGACATCTATTCCCCACGATTATATAAATGTCCAAGTGTTTGAATTAAGTAGTATGTGTACGAAAACTGCTTAAACATTTGTTCCGATCTATTATGTATTGCAGTTTTATCAAAGTGTTTAATACTTATTGAACCTGTTCGTTTGTTGCAGATAAAAACATTGATCATCATGTATGTATGTATATATGTATTGAATAATTATATAATTATTCATATTTTTATAAAAAAATAAAAACTTGCTGGTTTTAATTTTTTCAATACGAGTATGTATGCTGATGTGTTGACCGACACACCTGTGTTTACGAACGCAAACTAATAAATCCATTCACGAATGATATTTAAGTTTGTTATCGTTATCATCATCTACAAATTTAGTCCTGACCTTTAGAGATCGGCAATTTAAATTGAACACGTACAGATTTTATATATTTAATCAACAAAAGATAAAATACTAGTAACCACAAAACGCATGAAAACATAGCAACATTTAAAACACAATACAGTTAGACTTCTGTGTTAACATATCAATTAGTACTAGTATAGTACAATCAAAACAACGTTTTTCAATTACCTTTTTAACACCCCTTAATTGACGTATCGCCATTCATAAATATTTATGAGCTAATTATAGTTGTTAGCCAATAAAATCAGAGATTTGACACATCAACGCAGGTATCCGCCATTTTCTTACCAAACAAACAATGGTGTCAGACAGGGTAAAAATTAAAAAAGCAAAACAACGGGAGATCACACAATATCACCCGCCGAGTAAGTGTGTTCAGTGTTAGGTGACCTACCTAGGCTGGGGACGTGTTTGCACGTACAAATTTGGGTCAGATTTATTGATAATGCGTTTCAACATATTTTTAAATATTTTTTTTTTCCAAAATCAAAATCAAAAATGCGCGAAATTACATCCCCTCGAAACTATTTTTGAAAAGAATCGCGAAATTTAATCCCGACGAAATAAAATGATTTCACAGTATACCTTTTAAATTTGCCTTACATGTGACTGTAAACAACAATTTTACAAATATTAAACCAACGAAAATAATATCTGCAACAGCAATCAAAACAAGCATGTCCTAAATTTATTTTCGTCTAAATTATTCCGTACAATCTGAAATCGAGTGACGTCAGCACGCCATCTGATACCTAGCGCCACCTAACCCGGGAATACACAAATAACGGTAACTCCGCTACGATTTACATGCTTAGTCTAGATCATATACGACATTTGCTTGTTTTCAAGACAAACGTTGTATTTAGGCCTAACAAAAAATAGGTTTGTTTCTGGTTACCCGACCGACCGTATTTGTTTACCCCCGACCCAAAATTGTTTTGAGGCTGTCACCAAAATACTACTCCAGTACAACAAAAATGTGTATACATGGCAATATGCGTAGAAGATGGTATCGCGCGGATTACGACAATTCAGTCATCGCGGCGATTTTCTTCCACCGTGGACGTGCAAATTTTGCGCTCGCGATTTTGTGAAATGTAAATTTTATCCCCCAAGATTATAATATGGGGATTTTCGGTCATAATCGTGGTGAACCCCAGTGAGTACTCTCCGGTGTTTCACGGCAATTGAACTGACTTGATGTTCATTGTTTTCATTTTTAATTGCGAAATAATTGTTTTAAAATGAATGTGTTGACTAACTATTCATGTTTTATTTAGCCAAAATCGTTAACAGCAGAAACGCAATATAAAACCATTATTTCTTAGATCTCTGGAAACAGCAACCGGGAAATCGGCGTTAGCCATTGCACCAATAGCAATAAACATTTTGAATGTTACTGTATTAATCGAGTAAATTTAAATTGTTTATTGTTTTATCTTGTATAGTCTGTATAACAAATAGTTTACCAAACTTCGTCAATAAGTATGTCCAACATAATCAAAAGATTAATAAAATGAGCGATCTTCGAAGATTGGATAGCGCTATTTTAAAAAAGCTGCATTGGGGCACCATACTAATTATAAGAATTCCTGTTCCTAAACAGAAGGCCCAGGTAAACAATAACAAAAACTATCGGGAACATATTTTTATAGGTGAACTTTGAACTTGAATATCTCCGTTTCCGTGAACATTTTAAATATTTTTTTGCATAATTTCTATAAATAGAAAAACCTGGACGTTAGCAACGTGTACTAAAACGTGCGAGTATTTGTCTGGTACAATGTACATGTTTTTGTTTGCGCGCGCAGCCGTCGACGCTATGCACAATAGACTAATTTCTATTGACGATTTTTTTACACATTTTTGACGACCTTTTAGTTCAATGCGGTAAACCCGTCTCGGGTTTAGTCAGGTCAATAATGGGAACACGTATTATTAGATCGGCGAATTTTAAAATACGTCAACTAATATTTTTAAACAATGTTTTGTCTGTTGGAACTTCCCTGCGATTCGTTACAAACTAACACCGAGAAACACAGCGATCACTTTCTTCGACATTGCATTTTGACGGTCACAGGGAATGCCGGTGATATTTGCTGGTTACAGTCCGCTGTAAAATCGCCGTGATTTTCGTCTATAACTGAAAAACGGTCAGTTATCCGCGTGGTACCATCTGTAAGTTTGTTATTACACTCCGAATTATGGACAGTGGATAAAATTAAAGAAAAAAAATCCCTACCTACCGACCCATATTTTTTTGAGGACGATTAAACCAGAAACAAACATATTTTTAGCTCGACTATTCGAAGAATAAGAGCTGATGTAATCACCCCGGGGTCGGCATCGGCGTTGGCGTCGGCGTCCCACATTCAGGTTTGCGTGTAAGCTGTCTATATCTCTTACATTTCTTATCCTAGCACAACCAAATTTAGCCATTGGCTTCCTTATAGCATTACCTTAAGGACTGCATAAGCAATTTTGGTTCCTGTAACCCATGGGCTCCCATGGAACCCAAATTATGATAGCCCATAAAATGTGTCCCATTTCACATCAAATTTTGCGTGTAAGCTGTGTTTACAAGTCTATATCTCTTACAATTCTTACCCTAGCACAACCAAATTTGGCCATTAGCTTCCTTATAGCATTATTTTAAGGGCTGCTTAAGTACTTTTGGTTCCTGTAACCCCTGGGCTCCGATGGAACCCAAATTCTGATAGCCCTTAAAATGTGTCTGTTTCACATCAAATTTTGTGTGTAAGCTGTGTTTACAGGTCTATATCTCTTACATTTCTTGTCCTAGCTGAACTAAATTTTGGAATTGGTTTCCTTATAGTATGTTGTAAAGGGTTGGATAAGTAATTTTGTCTTTTGCAAATTCTGGGCTCCCATGGAACCCAAATTGTGATGGCCCATAAAATGTGCAATAAAGGCAGATCTAGGTTTGCATGTAAGCATGTATTTATCTATAATTTTGGTTTGGGATATGTTATAGCATTATGCATCTTATTACTTCACCCATATTGGGGCATGGGCTCCCTCCTCTCCAACCCCCCCCCCCCCCCCCCCCCTCCCCCCTCCCCCTCCCCCTCTACCCCGCCCCAACTTTTTTTTTTAACATATTTCTGTGTTGCTTTTGTCAATTCCTACACGTATATGTTGCTCTCCCCCCGCTCTCCCCCACACCCCACCCCCACTTGAAACTATTTTTTTTTTTACATATTTCTTTGTTGTTTTAGTCAATTCTTACACATATATGTTGCACCCTCCCCCCCCACTCCACCCACCATCCACCCCGCCTCTCTCCCACCCCCACCCCGCTCCCCACTCAAAACTCGGTATTTTATTTTTATATTGTTTTTACATATTTCTGTGTAGTTTTGGTCAATTCTTACACATAGTTATGTTGTGCTCCCAACCCCACCCCACATTGTTGTAGCCTTGTTTTCTGATGGTATATACTAGCTATAAATTTATTATTCTCCGAAAAATCGAATAGTCGAGCTGCGCTGTTCTCAGACAGCTCTTGTTTTTTAAGGCCTTACCATCAAGCGTTCAAGATGATCGAGACTAGCTCTGATAAACAATATAAACAATAATCAGAATTTGTCTCCATTTATTTACAATTTACGGATTACGATGTCGCATGCTTATTTGTCACAAATTGAATTGTTTTTCTACGTTTGTACAAGCGATCAGCGTGCATTAGGTTTAAAAAAACCCGCAAACTCGTAGAATATGGAGACACTGCATGGGTAGTGCGTCTTTTTGCCTACTTTTTTTTTTATATATACAATGTCATTTTGACTAAAAGGCTTTTATTAAAAGGGTTGTAGCGTAACTTTGAAACCAATATTTTTTAATAAATTTTATAACAAAAATGAAAATCAGGCCATCCTTAAATAAACATTTTTTCGCTGTTTTCCGATGCAGGATTTCATAAATGGGTAGGTTACAGGTAGGTGATTTTTTTTGCCAATGGCAGTAAATACCTTAAGAAATCAAAGAAAAGTAGACTGAAGAAATCAACCAAAAAAAAAATTGTTGAAGAATTGCTATGAAAGGTTTTTGGTATGGCCCTTTTTCATGGGTAGATAGGGAAACAGCAAAGCAACAATTCCTCCCGGTATTTTTTATACCCCTGCTAAACGAAACAAAACTTCATAGGTAAACTGCCTGTGGTGAGAGGATGACACACATTGATTTTGCAGTCAGTAGGTCAAAGGTCAAGGTCACCGGGACCCGATAATGAAAAACGGTGTCCGCACCATAACTCCTCCACCCCTGAAGCAAATTTTGTGAAACTATAGGTGAACTGCCTGTGGTGAGAGGATGACCCCTATTGATTTTTAGGTTGGTAGGTCAAAGATCAAGGTCACCAGCACCCGATAATGAAAAAACATTGTCCGTTCCGTGACTCCTTTCCTCCTGAAGCAAATCCCATGAACCTTCATAGGTGAACTGCCTGTGGTGAGAGGACAGGCCCCATTAATTTTGAGGTCAAAGGTCAAGGTCACCAGGTCCCGATAACTCCTCTCCCCATTAAGCAAAGCTCATGAAAGTTCATAGTTGAACTGCCTGTGGTGAGAGGACAACCACTTATGATTTTGAGGTCAGTAGGTCAAACAGGTGAAGTTCACTGGCACCCAATAATGAAACGCCTTGTCTGCTCCATAACTCCTCTTCCCCTGAAGCAAATATCATCAAACTTCATAAGTGAACTGCCTGTGGTGAGAGGATGGCCTTTTTGATTTTGAGGTCAGTAGGTCAAAGGTCAAGGTCACCAGGACCCGATTATGGAAAATCTTGTCTGCTCCGTAACTCGTCCCTCTGAAGCGAATCTTATGAAACTTAATAGGTGGATTGTCTGTGATGAAAAGATGGCCCTTATTGGTTTTGAGGTCACTAGGTCAAAGGTCAAAGCCCATTACCTGATCATGAAAATCCCATTCCACTCAATCTTTACTCAAACGGTAGGGTTGGCAATCGGGGTGGGGTGGTGGTGGTGTTTGGCGGGAGTTGGGGGGACACTGCTGGTAGCGGGAGTATATTTGTTGCCCTCATAAGGCAACAGCTCTAGTTCCATTTTATTTTCCTCCCAAACTTTATACAACTGTTTACTGTGTTACAAATTATGGTCCTAGAACTGAGTTATGCTCCTTTTTTATTTCTTAAAATGTGCAACTATTTTCTCTAATGTTTCAGGTGACAAGAATGGGACATGTTCATGATTTCATACAGATTTGCATATGCGCGAATGTTTTTGAGCTCAGATCTTAAATGATCTTAAATGATACGTTAGAAAATGTTCAGAGAAATGAACACATTCAGGCCGTTCTCTACAAAGCTGTAAAAAGAAGATCTTTGTTTTCTGCTTACAAAGTATTCAAACTCAAACGAGTAAGTTTGAGGATAATGGCATTAAGTGTGTACTTGGACAAATATTGGCAAATATTTGCTACTGCAGTTTAGCGATGTACTAATTGAACTGACCTAAAATCGGAGACAATCGATAGTTATTTTTCACAATCGATTTTCTTTTGAATGTAACGGACAAATAATTCCTTTCTGAAAGTCCTACTAGTACAAAATTCATCATGGCTTGTATGGTTAACCAAGCAATTCATCTCATCTTGAAGCTATGTTACAAGGAAGCTATGTTACAAGTAATACTACACTCTACTTAGTCTGCTGTAGAATTAAGCAAGCTTGGGCTGCCACAGAGGATGAGTTGAAGCCAAAGAATACATTGACTGTTGTATGCATTGGCATACTACTGCCTACATGAATACAGAAACCGATTGTACAAAATAATTTTCAGTCCGATTCCCAGCATTGCTGCAGTTTAAAATTAACTATGGTGCAAGACATTTGGACTATGCTATACAGCAAGCAACTAAATGGAGTTTTGCAGAAATGTGGCAACTATTTTTTTAGTACTTGGAAGAACAAAAGTTCATTCGAACGTTTCTGCACACAGAGCAATGTGTATGTGTGTAAAGTGTGGCTTGGTGATGTGAGCCACCTTTGTAATAATAGTTTGTGTCTGAGAATGGACCAGCTGAGCATGGATTACCACATCAAATAAACAGAGAATCAGACCGATGTCTCCACATGCCATACCCAAACTACGTATGCATAGGAACATGGACAGTATCCAGACAACATATTTCAGGTAATTATAAATACTGTTGTTATAATCTAGTAATGTGTCTTGCATGTTAGAATCATTCTCCACCCACTTCAAATGTATATATACTGAAAGGAAAAAGAAATGCAGGGTGCGTATTTCAGCTATATATTGCATATACTGCACACTTAATTCCATATATATTCCAAGGAAATCCCAAGATGTTTTGTAAAAAAAAAATGGTGCAGTTAAAGGACAACTGTGATGTTGACGTTTTAATCACACTTACACGTAACAAGAAATTCATAAATGCTGAAGTTCCTCTTTGAAAAATTGAGCCAGTTCAGTACTGTATTTGATTTTAAGTGATTGCAACATTTAAAGCCTAAGTTTGCTCACCTGCTTGAGCCAAATGCGCATTCTGACGATAATGAAACTTTAAAGGTGTAACCATTGGTGTGTTCAGTGCTGTTTAAACCTTTCTAAAAGGACAGGCCTAATGTTGCCCTGTACCATTCGATGGCAGTAGCATATTAAACATACAATATTTAGCGGAAATACGCACCCTGCGTTTTTTTTTTCCTTTCAGTATAGTTGATTTGAAATAACTTATTAAAGGGACACATGGCAATCTTCAGTTTTATTCAAACATTAAAATTTGCTCCTCAGTTTAGTTATCCTGCGTCATTTTGACTTTAAAACTGCTTGCATATGATTAAATAAAAAACTGAGATTTCAGTTTTCTTCAAAATTTCACCGAATTTTTAAACATATTATTGATGCACTATTATAAAAAGTAATATATAAAAATAATTTGCTTTGAACTATTCTAACAATTACTATTAATGATTGAACAAATGCAAGTGAAGAGAAAAACTAACGGGACGCCGTGAGTTTTTAAAAAAAGATTGCCATGTGTCCCTTTAAAACATTTATTTGTCACTTGTTAAAAATGTTTGTCTTCTCTCCTCATTTTCTTGACTTTTTACGTTTTGTAACTTTGTGACTATTATCGACTTTTATCAGTGGTTAACGTCTCTGACTTGAAATCACTTGCCCCTCACCGCTGTAGGTTCGATCCCTCAGGGGCCTAGGAATCTTTATGTGAGGAAGCTATACAGCTGGCTTGCGGAATGTCGGTGGTTCTACCCAGGTGCCCGCCCATGCACGAAAATTGCCCGGAGGGGCACCTGGGGTCTTCCTCCACCAATGGAAGCTGGAAAGTCGCCATATGACCTTAGCTGTTGGTGCGACTGTAAAATCCAATTCAATTATTTGAGATTTATATATGAAGAAAATTATGCTCTCTCCATACAGAAGCTGCAGAGGAGGTAATTGGACAGTAACGGACTATTCGGGCCAAGTTGTAATCCAGTGGCTTCCTGGCTTGCCCAAATTGGATTAGTAGTGTCTTAACAATACAGGTAACAATGATGTTTATTTGGAAAGAAGAAAATGACAACCATGGAGGATTTAATGTTCAAAATTTATTAGGAAAAAAAAAAATGAACATATCAGGGAATAATTATATTATGGCACTTAAGTTTATGTAATATTACACACATGGTAAAATTGGCGAAAAAAAAATGTTCAGGCAAATAACTTTTAATGAAACGGTAATACCAAAAGGTGCGGCTTATTGAAAGAAAGATTGCGACTGCTATTTTGGTAATTTGGTCCAAGGTTGTCACTGTTACTATAAATACAAAATTGATTTCTGATCAGTAACTTTTCTTTCCCTTGGAGGATTTTAACGAATGTCCGGTAGGAGACATTGTATTACAAAACACTTGCTACGGAACCTATCGCTTGACTGAAACATTTATGTAAATAAGCTGTGCTTTCATTGTTTCAATATGCTTTCATTGTTTCAATACACATGTACTACTCAAAATTTGCTAAGGATCACTTTTATTCTTCCATATAATTTTATTAGAAACTATTTCGCAATAACGATATTATAATTAGTCTCCCACCGGTCCCTGTGGGGGGACTATAGGTTTGCACCTCTGCCGTCCGTCCGTCCGTCCTTCCGAATGCTTGTCCGGGCCATATTTTCAATACTATAAGACTGAGATGCCGAACTTTGCATGTGGATACATCTTGGGATAGTGGTGTGTCACTGACCTTGACCTTGACCTGTGACCTCTGTCATAGAAAATGCTTGTCCTCTGTCATAGAAAATGCTTGTCCGGACAGTATTTTCAATACTATAACACTTAGAGATACCAAACCTTGGTATGTGAATACATCTTGGGATAACGGTGCATCGCGTACCAAAATAAGGTCATGCGACCTTGACCTCTGTCATAGAAAATGCTTGTCTGGACCGTATTTTCAATACTATAACACTTAGAGATACCAAACTTGGTATGTGAATACATCTTGGGATAGCGGTGTGTCGCGTACCAAAGTAAGATCACTCTGACCTTGACCTGTGACCTCTGCCATAGAAAATGCTTGTCCGGACCGTATTTTCAATACTATAACACTTAGATGTACCAAACTTGCTATGTGAATACATCTTGGGATAGCGGTGTGTCGCGTACCAAAATATGGAAAATGCTTGTCTGGGCCGGCCCTGCAATTCTTGATGCGCTTGTTTCATTGATACTTCATCAGTTCCACAATTTGAATAGATTCATGAGATCACATGACCATACACTGCCCTAAATAATTTCATGTAAAATAGAAATAATGCTATTTATTTCAGCAAGAAATTTAGACAGCAAAAAAGTGATCCTTAGCAAATGTTAAGTAGTATATATGCATTTATGTTACAGGATTTAGGAGATGTAACACTGCTTGGGAGTCGGTGCTCCGATCACACAATAGAGGAAAGCTGTGTTTTCTGAAGATGGCTATTGATGGATGCCCCACATGATTTCTCACTCGATGCTTCCAGGACCAGCCCCATCATATGTACATCATGTCGCCCCAGTATTGACGGTAGAGTAACGAGATACAAGGTCGCTGTTGAAAGTGTCTGCACGGGTTACTGGTTTGTGATAGATTACAAAGCTTTGTTAGCTGTTGCAAAATTTGTTTCCAATAACTTGGTTTAGCCAAATTGACAATTTAATCAGTTCAAGTTTATTATCGAGTTGAAATGTAAATGCTTTTCAGTTCGGGCTAGGCTATTCCATTAAAATATGCTCGCGACCCCATGAGGAAGGTAATTTAATAAACATCTCTATTTTTTGAATTTTCCATCTTTGGTTAAGTGTTCAGTTTCCTGGGATCCCATGTATGTTTGAATGGATTTAGCCCTTCTGTGTCTTTGCTTTAATTTTCTGTGCTTTATTAAAAGGATTGGAGAGAGATCTGGAAGAATTATGGATGGCAATATAAGTAAATTCATAGTGTGCTTCAGTTTCATATAAAATGTGAGCACAAAATGTGTCTATATGTTCAATTAGGTTTTATTGTTTATGGAAAAAAACTGATCGGAAAAAAACTGATCTGAAAAAAACTTGCAAACTGCTACATTATTCTATGGAGCTATATGGATTTAAGAAGTACTTGTTTTGTTGATAAAGTACTATTTTTAAAAATTTACTTAAGAATACTGCTGGTTTTATCACTTTTATAAAGTCAATAAATAAGGCAGGGTAAAACACCCCAGTCTTCTCCAGTCACTTTAAATATAAATATATCTTTCATGCCTGCCCATAGTAATATACTCATTCAGAAACGAAAGTGTGCACATCTGTCTTCGAAAATATTCAAATACCTGAAATGGAAACAAAACTTGTTAACTTTTTACAAATGTATTGCATTTATGAATTTTTGAGAGAAATTACAAAATGCATGGAAAAAACATCTTGCCATCTTTTTAATTGCTGGTCTTCTGGAATTCTCATGAATGCCAAACTTCTAACTTCTTCTCAAACATTAAGTTCTGGTGTTTGAACAAATGATGATTACAGCAATTTAATATTCGTTGATTATGCAAATATGGGTGCACACTTTCTTTTTTAACTGTATAACTGTCATGTCGTTATTTAGAATAATGGTTAAATTTTAGATGACAAATGTAACTTCATAACTTTCACATCCAGTCAACTCCGGTAGGTTGTTATTCAGTAGGTGAAAATAAAGGGGTTTACTTGGACTTGATCCTCGATCTCTATATGAAAAATGAAAATATTAGACCATGATTTAAATAAATGTATCCATATTGGTGTTTTAAAATCAGATAACACCTAAAGAAGATACATAGATGTACACAAAAAATAAAGCTTTTAATATAATCACAACAAACTAGTTTTATAAAGTGCTAAAGTCAGTTGAGCACCAACGATAAACACAGAGTTTACCCCCTACCAGAATGTGGAGATCTATTTTATTGATCACTGATTGATCAAATTATTTTGATGATGTATTAACGTGAAAGTTATGAATACTAGCTATACTATAACAATATAGTTTCAAATTAACCAGATCCGTGATGGTCAAAGTTGTATAATGATGCATCATATATATATATATTCAAACTAACAACAAAAAAAAGACCTAAGAAAGTTTTTTTTTTTTAGGAATATGTAAAATGGCTTACGGTAACTTTTACTAATACCAGCTACAATCAGATATTAGACACGGCATGATATGACAAAGATTGTTAAAAGTGCCGGTTAAACCCTGTGCGTGCGTGTGTGTGTGTGTGTGTGAGTGCGTGCCTAGTAATCGGTCTCGTGTCCCTGGTGATCAGCTGTTGGCTGCACATCACATGCCAGATAACAAAGCTCATACCAAGTACATATAGATAACCATTCTTTCAATATTAATTGAATCATAAGTCTCTCTACAAAACCTCCTCTGAGAGATGGCGGATTCAATATGCCCCTCCCCACAAAAAAAGAGAAAGAAAGAACGGATGTCAAGGTTGTTACTATTCCTGAACCAATCGAAGCATTTCTTTTATTCCATCATTCATTCATTCACTCATTCACATGTAACAAAACAAACAATTGGACATTAACACAAAAAAAACAAGTTTCCTACATATGCATGGGTTATTTTGCCGCAGTGCACATCGCCAATTTCCATCGCTGAAATTCATTGCCAATAATTGCTGATTAAACGCTATTTCAACACATATAAAATTATGATGAACAGAATAATACAATAGGTGATGCTATTGTAATGCATGACCGAAGAACATAATTCTCCAAAATGGCAGGTGGTACTATGCAGTTGGATGACAGTAAACTGCTAACAACTTGAAACGCTCTACAAGTGGATAATAATTCAAAACCCACTATTAGTTGATAACAACTCTAAAAATCTTCTTGTATACACAAGGTTCGCACAGCCTTAAAAAATTCCTAAAATTTCAGAAGTAGCCTTTAACAGTCCTTAAATCCACTACAGCCTTAAAGTCCTTAAAAAGTCCTTAAATTCTTAAAAATATTAAAGGTCCATGAATTTCATAATCAGTCGATTAATTATACAAAAGGAATAATATCTGATATAGTTTAAAAAAAAATCGGCAAAAAAAATAATCGCCGATATTTAAATCATTACCGGTAATAAAATAACATTCGTGCACCTGTTCCGTATCTCAGTCTATCGTGGTTGCCGCTATATCCGGTTATATGGTTTCTACAAACCAATCACTGTATCCGTTACACTTGTTTTTAGCTCTACTGATCAGAGATCAGCAGAGCTTATGCCGTGGTGCGGCGTCCGTCGTCCGTCTGTCTGTCTGTCCGTCTGTCCTTAAACTTTTTTTTGTAGCGACAACTCCTTTGAAACTACTGAATGGATTTTCATGAAATTTAACAGAAATGTTGCCCATGAAGTCTAGTTGATCCTAGCAAAAATTCATGTTGATGTGAAATCCAAGATGGCCGCCAAATCTAAAAATAGTTTTTTTTAAAAAACAAGTTTGTAGCGACTACTTCTTGAAAACTATAAGTGATATTGATATGGGACTTTTTCTAAAATGATCAGCATGACATGATGTTGGTCCTTGTCAAAAATCGTTTTGATTCGACGTTAAACATGGCTGCCAGCGGCCATCTTTGTTTACATAGAATTATATAATGAAAACTTGTAGCGACTACTTCTCTGAAACTACTCGACGGATTTTCATGAAACTTCACAGGAATGTTGCTTTTGATGTCTAATTGATCCTAGCAAAATTTCAGGTCGGCCGGAAATTCAAGATGGCCGCCACGGCTAAAAATAAATTTTCAAAAAACAACTGTAGCGACTACTTCCTGAAATCAAAATCAATCAGTAGAGCTTCAAGGTCATTGACCTCTTGTTTTTTCTCATCAAAATTCACATGGCCCCCACTCATTGAAAAATCAATCCTGCCTGGCAAATGTTTGTTTAACTAGAAGTGGTTAGCGAGTTATAAGTGGTTAAGTGAAGCCAGAGGAGACGAGCACAAAGCGTACTGCTGATGTTATAGCAAGTCGATAGTTTTAGGTAAAATGGGGGGAAAGCGCGAGTAAATCTCACGCTAAAAGCGAAAGACGAGTATTTAACTCGAAAACTCTCGAGTCCCCAACTTTAGGTAATTCATTCATGAAAAAAGACCCTACGGAAACAGATGCAGTGGAAATGAAAAGTGACGACGTTCTGACATTTAATGACCCGGCCACACACTGAAAAATGTAAATAAAACAGAAGTAATATATTCAATGAAAATTAACCACAGAATCATAATTATATAGGTATTTTTAGGCTCCCGGAATGGAATGCATATAGTTGTCACTGTCTGTCTTTGTCTCTCTGGATATCTTGTCTGGACCATAATTTGCAAACTCGTGGAATACATTGATAGAGGGCAATGAAAGGATGAACTATCTTCATTCAGATTAGAGTTATTGCCCTTTGTAATGTTATACTTTTGTCCGGATCATAACTGAATACCTTTGGGGGATACACGGTCACGACAAGTTGAGGATATATTTTTGGGAGGATCCATAGGTTCTTAGTTATTTCTCTTATGTTCACCACTTTTTTTTGTCTGTGCCACGGTACCCCAGTCGACTGATGTTCACCGCATTTTGTCTGTGCCACGGTACCCCAGTCGACTGTTGATGTTCACCACATTTTGTCTGTGCCACGGTACCCCTGTCGACTTGATGTTCACCACATTTTGTCTGCGCCACGGTGCCCCAGTCGACTCTTGATGTTCACCACTTATTTACTTGAAATCACTTGCCCCTCACCGCTGTGGGTTTGATCCCTCATGGGCCTAGGAATCTTTATGTGAGGAAGCTATCCAGCTGGCTTGCAAAACGTCTGTGGCTCTACCCAGGTGCCCGCCCTTGCATGAAAATTGCCCGGAGAGGCACCAGAGGTCTTCCACCAATGGAAGCTGTAAACTCGCCATATAACTTTAGCTGTTTGCGACTATCAAATCCAATTCAATTCACCACTTATTTCTGTCTTTGCGCCATGGTGCCCCAGTGGACTTTTTATGTTCACAACTTATTTTTGTCTGCGCCACGGTGCCCCAGTCAACTCTTGATGTTCACCACTTATTTTTGTCTACGCCACGGTGCCCCAGTGGACTCTGATGTTCACCACTTATTTTTGTCTGCACCTTGGTGCTCCAGTCGACTCTGAATCAGGAGATCAATTTGAAATAACTTTAAAAACCCTACTACAAATGGATAACAACTCTAGTCCCACTACAAATGGATAACAACTAGTCCCAATTTAAGTGGATAACAACTATAGTCCTGGTACAAGTGGATAACCACTATAGACCCATTACAAATGGATAACAACTCTAGTCCCACTACAAATGGATAACAACTCTTAGTCCCACTACAAGTGGATAACAACTAGTCCCAATTCAAGTGGATAACAACTATAGTCCTGGTACAAGTGGATAACAACTATAGACCCACTACAAGGGGATAACTAGTCATATTACAAGTGGATAACAACTCTAGTCCCTATTCAAGTGGATAACCACTATAAACACATTACAAGTGGATAACAACTAGTCCTAATTTAAGTTGATAACCACCATAGACCCACTACAAGTGGATAACAACTGTAGTCCTAATTTAAGTGGATAACCACTATAGACCCACTACAAGTGGATAACAACTCTAGTCCAAATTTAAGTGGATAACCACTATAGACCCACTCCAAGTGGATAACAACTCTAGTCCCAATTTAAGTGGATAACCACTATAGACCCACTACAAGTGGATAACAACTCTTAGTCCTAATTTAAGTGGATAACCACTATAGACCCACTGCAAGTCAATAACAACTCTAGTCCCAATTTAAGTGGATAACCACTATAGACCCACTACAAGTGGATAACAACACTTTAGTCCTAATTTAAGTGGATAACAACACTTTAGTCCTAATTTAAGTGGATAACCACTATAGACCAACTGCAAGTGAATAACAACTCTAGTCCCAATTTAAGTGGATAGCTGCTATAAACCCACTACAAGTGGATAAACACTATAGACCCACTACAAGTGGATAACAACTCTAGTCCCAATTTAAGTGGATAACCACTATAGACCCACTACAAGTGAATAGCAACTCTTAGTCCCAATTTAAGTGGATAACCACTATAGACCCACTACAAGTGGATAACAACTCTGTCCTAATTTAAGTGGATAATCACTATAGACCCACTGCAAGTGAATAACAACTCTAGTCCCAATTTAAGTGGATAACCACTATAGACCCACTACAAGTGGATAACAACTCTTAGTCCTAATTTAAGTGGATAACCACTATAGACCCACTGCAAGTGAATAACAACTCTAGTCCCAATTTAAGTGGATAACTGCTATAGACCCACTACAAGTTGATAACAACCCTAGTCCCACTACTGGTCAATAACAACTTAAAACCCATTATGACTTGATAGCACCTTGAACTACTATGAGTTGATAACAACTCGCAACCCACAATGAGTTGATTACAACTCAAAACCTCTTCTCGAATGCAGCGTTCCTTTGGAGATCTTTACAGGCTTGGCATGGCATGCATAGTTTTACAGAACCGTTGATAGATTTTGTCACACACAAGGCATTGTAATTTAAAAATAAAATATAAAAAGTTTTTAGAAATAAAACCATGCTAAACCACAGCAGCCCTATTCCTCATCTTGCACATCTTCTCTAATCTGAAACGTACAAATAAGATGCCACATCAGATATCTAAGACAAGAATGATGACAACACACAATTTAATTACTTTAGTCTACTTCTAAGACCAAACAAAAAAATATGTGTGGTTCAGGTAACACTGGCAAAAATAATAGGGTAGGTAGGTAGGCTTTTTTTCTCAATAATTAATTCAATTCTGATAATGAATTTAATATGTTAATATTGAGTGTATATATTACCTAGAGTTCAGATTTTTTTTGCATTATCAACAATTTTATTTTTTAATTTATTTTTATATTTTTTTTAATTTTTGCATCAAAAGTTTTAGGGTCGGTCGGGTTACCTGAACCACACATATTTTTTTGTTTGGCCTAACTACAAAAAAGGGGCATCCAACACAGACATCTGTATAGGTTCGTAATACGTACCTCATCTGTCATTCGGGGGCTACGTCCTTCAAAGATAAGTGTTTGAGTTATAACCAGAATTTCTTGTGTTATATTCAGTGGTTATGACATGGAAATGAGTGCTCTCAGTATTGGGACAATAAAAATCACATGCTGTCAGCTAATGAATTTAAACTAAACTGTCACAAGTTGATGAATATCCCCACAAAGTATACACCTTTTAAGGCAATGCATCTGAACACATGTATAAAGTTTCAGTCTATTCTGTGAAATGGTCGAGCAAATATCAGTTTAATTTTTTAATAATTTCCTTAGTTCCCGATGTATCACCGGAGGGGACTTTAGGGTCGCCCCCTACCAGTACGTACGTCCGTCAGTCAGTCCATCAGCATGGATTTTTTTACAATTTGGTTATTAAGAGTCCTGGGACTCGCTGAAGGAGTCCATTGGAAATACTTTAGTCCTGACATTTACCTGTATGATGTTATGTCAAATGAGTCCTATTAATTTATTTGGTGTTAATGAAATCCAACAAAACAAATAGTCATTTTCACCAATAAATAAATAATCTAGATATCAGAATAATCAAAAGCAATACATTCAATAGTCTTATGACAAAGTGTCCTTAGAGCACATATCCCTTCTTTAGGTTTACCACCACTAATTACATGTAAGCCTCCGAGGTGTAGTCGAATGTATTTCCTTTAATAAAAAGTAATCCCTCCTTTTTTGATGAAAATGGGCATTATAAGTAGGGGCAAATGCCCATTCCTATTCGATTTTGTGGTAGTATGTATAAGAAGCGTATTAATAAGTTTTACTGGATCACTGATGAACATTTTCGAAATTTCGACTATGCTAACACTATGTGAGCAATGAAAACAGTCAGTCAATGAAAACAGCTGTACCCTTGACCTGTTTAGTAAACAAACAAGAACTTTCTTAAATGTCTTGTGACCCCACCTTTTCTGGTGATTTTTCAAGTGGAAAATTAGTTTTCTATATGAACATTACACTGCTGCATTATCCATACTTGAGTTGAATTTGCAGCAAGTCATTAATATGTGACACTTTAACATTGGTGTCTATGGGGAAAATAATTAGTGGTATAATACCTATAAGAGATACGTGCAGTAATTAGGACTCATTCAGATTCGTACCTAGGGACACTTTTCCGATAACAATTGGTAAAATAGGCTCAGAAATAAGTTTTTCATAGTTTTTTACATACTTTTTAAGCATTTTCAGTCCAATTTTGTTTACAAAAGCCGTAATTTTGAGTTTCATTTTTTTTTTGTGTTTAAAATGACGTATTTGTGAAGTGTTTGCAATTGAACTATATTTTTTTTGTATCAACATGTAGTGTTGCAAGTGTGCAACATGTTTACATCAATTAAATCTGCATGGCAACAGGTTTGGTAGGCATGAAACCACTAAATCTTTCCCCTATCTCCCTAAAATAGGATACTGAAAAAATGAAGATTTTGTAAAAGGTAAAATATTAATTATCATTCAAACTCGACTTGGTAACGTTCAGCTAGTATCAATTTTGATTTTAGCGGTATTTTTGACATTATTGAGCTCGTATTCGCTATTGTAATAAGGTATGATACCACCAATTTTGAAATATATGCTTAAAAAATCAATTTTGGCATGAAAATCGACATAAATTGGCATATTCATCGTCCTAATTGTACCTAAAATGCATATTTTATTAATGTCCATTGACTGTTCTAAACATTTGATCTATTTAATATGGTTTATTGACAAGAAATGCCCTTTGGTATGACAATTCAGATCGTGTAAAAGTTAAAAAATATATCTGACTTTTGTCTATTTCAGACTATTGTCCTTGCTATTCACAAGACCATATCTCCGCAAATAATCATTTGATTTGCATGAAGTAGGTGTTTTTAAGCTTGTTATGAAAATGACAACACAAACTCCTCATTTAAGAAACATCTGAACACGTTTTCTTCTCTTACAGGTTTACCACCACTAATTACATGTAAGCCTCCGAGGTGTAGTCGAATGTAGTTCCTATAATAAAAAGTAATCCCTCCTTTTTTGATGAAAACGGGCATTATAAGTAGGAGAAAATGCCCATTCCTATTCGATTTTGTGGTAGTACATATAAGAAGCGTATTAATAAGTTTTACTGGATCACTGATGAACATTTTCGAAATTTCGACTCATTGCTTACACTATGTGAGCAATGAAAACAGTCAGTCAATGAAAACAGCTGTACCAAGTTGACCTGTTTAGTAAACAAACAAGAACTTTCTTACATGTGTTGTGACCCCACCTTTTCTGGTGATTTTTCAAGTGGAAAATTAGTTTTCTATATGAACATTACACTGCTGCATTATCCATACTTGAGTTGAATTTGCAGCAAATCATTAATATGTGACACTTTAACATTGGGGTCTATGGGGAAAATAATTAGTGGTATAATACCTTTAACCTTCTTTGTACTAGATTGTAAACAGACAAGGATACCACTGTTTGTAGCGTATGCTCCATTGGGTGAAGCCATAATGACAAGGAGATTTTATTTTTATTTTTAGAATATAATTCGGATAATAAATCAAGAACACTTTAAAATATAAAAATGTCAGTATCTGGTGAAAGACAACATGAAATCTCTTCCATAGCAATACAAAAGTAAACTTGTGATGAGGTGCACAGTTTGTACCCATAGGGATATCAACAATTGCTACCAGGCCTGTAAAATTCCACTCGTCCGCTCGTCATGACGAGTGACTTATCAGGCCGGGCGAGTGGATATTTCCTCTGGTCGTCCTTACGGACGAGTGACTTTTGACATTAGTAACAAAATAAATCGAGTCTTTATTGTTTCCTTTTATTCTGGCGTAGAAATTCCACAAAGCGTTTGCTTAAACTAAATAAATAGCCGATTAATTACACTCAAATACACCAGAAGTAAACATGAAAATATTGCTTACCCTTTGGTGATAGGGTATAAAGCCGAGATTTTCGAAGTTTTTAGACTGTGTCGTGATCGAATTATCCAATACTAAACTAGTAGTTTTTATCAATTAAACACTGTAACCGGACCATTGTACTTGATTTGACGACATTTTCCCATAAAAATGTCGAAGGAAAATAGACATTTCTATAGAATGGTTTTGGAGGAGAGGTGGTGGAGATGACAAAAAAATACAAATAGAGAAAGTGAATAGACAATTGCATAAATTAAAACTGCAATAAAAGCAGCATGAAAGTACCAAATGCTATAGTGTTTTGCAGGAGAAAATTAAGACTGGAGGATACACAGTTGTATTATCACAGTGACTTACATAAACAGTTGCTTTTGAAATGTTAAAATGATGTCAAATCTTATTGTAAGTGCCTTTCATAATTATTAAGTGGACAAGCTAGTCGTACCTTAGATGGGATCTAGTCATTTATTTGATACTTTGATGATGTTACATGTAGTTAGTTTATCTAAATAAAGTGTTCTTGATTGACACTTAATTTACCACGTCTATCACTAGCGGTAAGCAAATATATGAAGGTGATTCCTGTTCAGAATTAAGGGCGAGTACAAAGTTGATAAGGGCAAGTGGATTTTTTTTCACTAATCCTGCAGGACAAGTTGTCTTTGTTAAAATTTTACAGGCCTGGCTACTAAGTATTGCCAAATATTTTTGAAAAGTTTAGGAGGAATGTCCTGTGATGTGCATATGGATGAGGGTAACACTAAATGACCCTTCACCCATATATGACGGGCATACAAAAAGATGTTGTTTTTATAAGAAGAAAAACTTAGATAAGTTTCTGAAAAGGTGGTGGTGGACTTTGGTGCTTCTCCTACTCCTAGTGCTGCTATAAAAATTGGAAGATAAATAATCATTTTTTTAGCTCTACTGATCGTCCGTCTGTCCGTAAACTTTTATTTGTAGCGACTTCTCCTCTGAAACTACTGGATGGATATTCATGAAACTTTATAGAAATGTTGCCCATAAAGTCTAGTTGATCCTAGCAAAAATTCATGTTGATGTGAAATCCAAGATGGCCGCCAAAGCTAAAAATAGAGTTTTAAAATACAAGTTTGTAGCGACGTCTTCTTGAAAACTATAAGTGATATTGATATGGGACTTTTTCTAAAATGATCAGCATGACATGATGTTGATCCTAGTCAAAAATCGTTTTGATTCAACGTTAAACATGGCTGCCAGCGGCCATCTTTGTTTACATAGAGATATATAGTAAAAACTTGTAGCGACTACTCATCTGAAACTGCTTGACCGATGTTCATGAATCTTCACAGGAATGTTGCTCTTGATGTCTAGTTGATCCTAGAAAAATTTCAGGTCTGCCGGAAATTCAAGATGGCCGCCACAGATAAAAATAGATATAAAATAAATAAGTTTGTAGCGACTACTTCTTCAAAACTATAAGAGATATTGATATGGGACTTTTTCTAAAATGATCAGTATGACATGATGTTGGTCCTTGTCGAAAATCGTTTTGATTTGACGTTAAACATGGCTACCAGCGGCCATCTTTTTTTACATAGTTATATAATGAAAACTTGTAGCGACTACTCCTCTGAAACTACTGGACGGATTTTCATGAAACTTCACAGGAATGTTGCTCGTAATGGCTAATTGATCCTAGCAAAATTTCAGGTCGGCCAGAAATTCAAGATGGCCGCCACGGTTAAAAATAGATTTTAAAAAAACAAGTCTGTAGCGACTACTTCCTGAAATCAAAATCAATCAGTAGAGCTTCAAGGTCATTGACCTCTTGTTAAAACGGTACATTGATGAAAAACATATCGAAAGCTGGAATAAAGTTTAAATGCGTATATTTCCGTGACCTTTGCACTTTTTACAGCGTTGATTATTGATTTTTAGCTCGACTACTCGAAGAATAAGAGAGCTTATGTAATCAACCCGGGGTCGGCGTCGGCGTTGGCGTCGGCGTCGGCGTCCCACATCAAGGTTTGCGTGTAAGCTGTGTTTACAAGTCTATATCTCTTACATTTCTTATCCTACCACAACCAAATTTGTTCATGGGCTTCCTTGTAGCATTATCTTAAGGGCTGCATAAGCAATTTTGGTTCCTGTAACCCATGGGCTCCCATGGAACCCAAGTTATGATAGCCCATAAAATGTGCCCCATTTCACATCAAATTTTGCGTGTAAGCTGTGTTTACAAGTCTATATCTCTTACAATTCTTACCCTAGCAGAACCAAATTTGGCCATTAGCTTCCTTATAGCATTATCTAAGGGCTGCTTAAGTAATTTTGGTTCCTGTAACCTCTGGGCTCCCATGGAACCCAAATTCTGATAGCCCTTAAAATATGTCTGTTTCACATCAAATTTTGCGTGTAAGCTGTGTTTACAGGTCTATTATATCTCTTACATTTTTGGTCCTAGCTGAACTAAATTTTGGAATTGGTTTCCTTATAGTATGTTGTAAAGGGTTGGATAAGTATGCAAATTCTGGGCTCCTATGGAACCCAAAATGTGATGGCCCATAAAATGGGCAATAAAGGCAGATCTAGGTTTGCATGTAAGCATATATATATCTATAATTTTGGTTTGGGATTTGTTATAGCATTATGCATCTTATTACTTCACCCATATTTGGGCATGGGCTCCCTCCTCCCCCTCCCCCCACTCTCTACCCCCGCCCCCACTCCCCTCCACCTTTTTTTTTTTTTTACATATTTCTGTGTTGTTTTAGTCAATTCTTACACATATGTTGCAACCTTCCCCGCCCCCCCCCCCCCCCCCCCGCCCGCCCCCCCCCCCCCCCCCCCCCCCCCCCCCCCCCCCCTCACCCAATCACCCCCATCCCCCACCCCGCCCCAGACTTGAAACTTTTTTCTTTTTTTTTACATATTTCTGTGTTGCTTATGTCAATTCTTACACATGTATGTTGCAACCCTCCCCGCCCCCACCCCGCCTCAGACTTGAAACTTTTTTTTTTTTTTTTACATATTTCTGTGTTGCTTTTGTCAATTCTTACACATGTATGTTGCAACCCCCCACCCCCCTGCCTATCACCCCACCCACCACGCCCCACACTTGAATTATTTTTTTTAATTCTTTTTAAAAATATTTCTGTGTTGTTTTAGTCAATTCTTACACATATGTTGCAACCCTCCCTGCCCACCCCCCCACCCCCCACCCCCCCTCAACCCGCCTCTCACCCCCGCCCCAACCCCACCTCAGACTTGTTTTTTTTTTTTTACATATTTCTTTGTTGTTTTAGTCAATTCTTACACATGTATGTTGCCCCCAAACGCACTCCCCGCCTCTCACCCCATCACCCCCACCCCGCCCCAGACTTGAAACTTTTTTTTTTTTTTACATATTTCTTTGTTGTTTTAGTCAATTTTTACACATATATGTTGCCCCATCCACCCCCCTCCCCCACAATCCACTCCTGCCTCTCACCTCACCCACGCTCCACACACCCCAACCCCACCCCAACCCACCCCCACTTGAAACTATTATATTTTTTTTTACATATTTCTGTGTTGCGTTTTTCAATTCTTACACATATATGTTGCAACCCCCTCCCCCCCACACCACCCCTCTCACCCCATCACCCCCCACCCCGCCCCACACTTGGATTTTTTATTTTTTTTTACATATTTCTTTGTTGTTTTAGTCAATTCTTACACACATATGTTGCCCCCTCCCCCCGCCCCCACTTCAATTTTTTTTTTTTTTTTTTACATATTTCTGTGTTGCTTTTGTCAATTCTTACACATATATGTTGCCCCCTCACCGCCCAAACCTCCCCCCACCACACTTGATTTTTTTTTTTTTTACATATTTCTTTGTTGTTTTAGTCATTTCTTACACACATATGTTGCCCCCAAACACACTCCCGCCTCTCACCCCATCACCCCCACCCCGCCCCAGACTTGAAACTTTTCTCTTTTTTTTTACATATTTCTTTGTTGTTTTAGTCAATTTTTACACATATATGTTGCTCCATTCACCCCCCTCCCCCACAATCCACTCCTGCCTCTCACCTCACCCCCGCTCCACACACCCCCACCCCACCCCAACCAACCCCCACTTGAAACTATTATATATTTTTTTACATATTTCTGTGTTGCGTTTTTCCATTCTTACACATATATGTTGCAACCCCCTCCCCCCCACACCACCCCTCTCACCCTATCACCCCCCACCCCGCCCCACACTTGGATTTTTTATTTTTTTTACATATTTCTTTGTTGTTTTAGTCAATTCTTACACACATGTTGCCCCCTCCCCCCGCCCCCACTTCAAACTTTTTTTCTTTTTTTTTTACATATTTCTGTGTTGCTTTTGTCAATTCTTACACATATATGTTGCCCCCTCACCGCCCAAACCTCCCCCCACCACACTAGATTTTTTTGTTTTTTTTACATATTTCTTTGTTGTTTTAGTCAATTCTTACACATATGTTGCAACCTCCCCCCGCCCCCAACTCACTCCCGCCTCTTCCCCCTTCCCCCCCCACATATATGTTGCAACCCCCTCCCCCCCACACCACCCCTCTCACCCTATCACACACCCCCACCCCGCCCCACACTTGGATTTTTTATTTTTTTTACATATTTCTTTGTTGTTTTAGTCAATTCTTACACACATATGTTGCCCCCTCCCCCCGCCCCCACTTCAATCTTTTTTTTTTTTTTTACATATTTCTGTGTTGCTTTTGTCAATTCTTACACATATGTTGCCCCCTCACCGCCCAAACCTCCCCCCCACCACACTAGATTTTTTTTTTTTTTTTACATATTTCTTTGTTGTTTTAGTCAATTCTTACACATATATGTTGCAACCTCCCCCCGCCCCCAACTCACTCCCGCCTCTTCCCCCCCCCCCCCCCCCCCCCCCCCCCCCCCACCCGACCTGCACTTGAAACTATTTTATTTATTTTTTACATATTTCTGTGTTGCTTTTGTCAATTTTTACACATATATGTTGCCCCATCTTCATATTTTTGTGTTGTTTTGGTGATTTATTACATAGCTTCTTACACAGCTTCTTACACATAAATGTTGCCCTCACCACCCCCACTCCCCCCACCATCCACCCCCGCCTCTCTCCCACCCCCATCCCGTCCCCCACTCAAAACTCTAAGTTTTTTTTGTTTTTTTTTTAACATATTTCTGTGTAGTTTTGGTCAATTCTTACACATAGTTATGTTGTGCTCCCAACCCCACCCCACATTGTTGTAGCCTTTTTTCTGATGGTATATACTAGCTATAAATTTATTATTCTCCGAAAAATCGAATAGTCGAGCTGCGCTGTTCTCCGACAGCTCTTGTTAATTTATACCTTAGGTGTCCGGTCTGACCCGAACCCACTCTAGCGACTACTCCTCTGAAACTACTTGACAAATTTTCTGAAAACTTCACAGGAATGCTAATCTAGCTATCAAAACTTATCAGTACAGCTTCAAGGTCATTGACCTGTTGTTTTCTTTTTCTCTGCCATTTTCTTCATAACATCATCACCTTGGGCCAACCACCTCTATAGAAAATATACAAACAAAAGAAGTTATTTTAAAAATACACAGTATGCAATGTAAACTGGAGTGTCAAAAAGGCCCTTCGGTCCTCTGATCACCTTGATGAAGAGGCAAAAAAGTGAAACAAGCTTATCAATTAACAGAGACCCGATAACTGTATAATCAAAACCTCTCTGTCAGTGAATGTCCTTCAAATTGTTTATAAGTATGCACATGTGTAATAAGTAGTGATGCAATGTGTGAAGTCTAAGTGCAATAAGCACAAAAGCCCAGGAAGCAAACATTATTATGACCTCCTCACAATTGACACAAAAGTGTAGAATGTTTTGTGCACATAGCTGATTTTTGCAGAAATTCAAAATTCAAAATTATTTTCTGTCTGTATTCTATATAGCATATACCTATTTAATCATTCCTTCCCTTTTTTCCACGTTTTTCAGAACTCCCAGTAAAAAAGGTTGACGATTTGCCAACATTAATATATTCTGAATCTATTGGAACTATGTGATTTCCTCCTTATACATAGTGGTTTCCTCCTTATACATAGTGGTTTCCTCCTGATACATAATGATTTCCTCCTTATACATAATGATTTCCTCCTTATACATAATGATTTCCTCCTTATACATAGTGGTTTCCTCCTTATACATAGTGGTTTCCTCCTTATACATAGTGGTTTCCTCCTTATACATAGTGGTTTCCTCCTTATACATAATGATTTCCTCCTTATACATAGTGGTTTCCTCCTGATACATAGTGGTTTCCTCCTTATACATAGTGGTTTCCTCCTTATACATAGTGGTTTCCTCCTTATACATAGTGGTTTCCTCCTGATACATAATGATTTCCTCCTTATACATAATGATTTCCTCCTTATACATAGTGGTTTCCTCCTTATACATAGTGGTTTCCTCCTTATACATAGTGGTTTCCTCCTGATACATAATGATTTCCTCCTTATACATAGTGGTTTCCTCCTTATACATAGTGGTTTCCTCCTGATACATAGTGGTTTCCTCCTTATACATAGTGGTTTCCTCCTTATACATAATGGTTTCCTCCTTATACATAGTGGTTTCCTCCTGATACATAATGGTTTCCTCCTGATACATAGTGGTTTCCTCCTTATACATAGTGGTTTCCTCCTTATACATAGTGGTTTCCTCCTGATACATAATGATTTCCTCCTTATACATAGTGGTTTCCTCCTTATACATAGTGGTTTCCTCCTTATACATAGTGATTTCCTCCTTATACATAATGGTTTCCTCCTGATACATAGTGGTTTCCTCCTTATACATAGTGGTTTCCTCCTTATACATAGTGGTTTCCTCCTGATACATAGTGGTTTCCTCCTTATACATAGTGGTTTCCTCCTTATACATAATGGTTTCCTCCTTATACATAATGGTTTCCTCCTGATACATAATGGTTTCCTCCTTATACATAGTGGTTTCCTCCTTATACATAGTGATTTCCTCCTTATACATAGTGGTTTCCTCCTTATACATAATGGTTTCCTCCTGATACATAGTGGTTTCCTCCTTATACATAATGGTTTCCTCCTTATACATAGTGGTTTCCTCCTTATACATAGTGGTTTCCTCCTGATACATAGTGGTTTCCTCCTGATACATAGTGGTTTCCTCCTTATACATAATGGTTTCCTCCTTATACATAGTGGTTTCCTCCTTATACATAATGGTTTCCTCCTTATACATAGTGGTTTCCTCCTTATACATAGTGGTTTCCTCCTGATACATAGTGGTTTCCTCCTTATACATAATGGTTTCCTCCTTATACATAGTGGTTTCCTCCTTATACATAGTGGTTTCCTCCTTATACATAATGGTTTCCTCCTTATACATAGTGGTTTCCTCCTGATACATAGTGGTTTCCTCCTTATACATAGTGGTTTCCTCCTTATACATAGTGGTTTCCTCCTTATACATAGTGGTTTCCTCCTTATACATAGTGGTTTCCTCCTTATACATAGTGGTTTCCTCCTTATACATAGTGGTTTCCTCCTGATACATAGTGGTTTCCTCCTGATACATAGTGGTTTCCTCCTTATACATAATGGTTTCCTCCTTATACATAGTGGTTTCCTCCTGATACATAGTGGTTTCCTCCTTATACATAATGGTTTCCTCCTTATACATAGTGGTTTCCTCCTTATACATAGTGGTTTCCTCCTTATACATAGTGGTTTCCTCCCGATACATAGTGGTTTCCTCCTTATACATAGTGGTTTCCTCCTTATACATAGTGTATTCCTCCTGATACATAGTGGTTTCCTCCTTATACATAATGGTTTCCTCCTTATACATAGTGGTTTCCTCCTTATACATAGTGGTTTCCTCCTTATACATAGTGGTTTCCTCCTTATACATAGTGGTTTCCTCCTTATACATAGTGGTTTCCTCCTTATACATAGTGGTTTCCTCCTGATACATAATGGTTTCCTCCTTATACATAGTGGTTTCCTCCTTATACATAGTGGTTTCCTCCTTATACATAGTGATTTCCTCCTTATACATAGTGGTTTCCTCCTTATACATAATGGTTTCCTCCTGATACATAGTGGTTTCCTCCTTATACATAATGGTTTCCTCCTTATACATAGTGGTTTCCTCCTTATACATAGTGGTTTCCTCCTGATACATAGTGGTTTCCTCCTGATACATAGTGGTTTCCTCCTGATACATAGTGGTTTCCTCCTTATACATAATGGTTTCCTCCTTATACATAGTGGTTTCCTCCTTATACATAATGGTTTCCTCCTTATACATAGTGGTTTCCTCCTGATACATAGTGGTTTCCTCCTTATACATAATGGTTTCCTCCTTATACATAGTGGTTTCCTCCTTATACATAATGGTTTCCTCCTTATACATAGTGGTTTCCTCCTGATACATAGTGGTTTCCTCCTTATACATAGTGGTTTCCTCCTTATACATAGTGGTTTCCTCCTTATACATAGTGGTTTCCTCCTTATACATAATGGTTTCCTCCTTATACATAGTGGTTTCCTCCTTATACATAGTGGTTTCCTCCTTATATACATAGTGGTTTCCTCCTTATACATAGTGGTTTCCTCCTGATACATAGTGGTTTCCTCCTGATACATAGTGGTTTCCTCCTGATACATAGTGGTTTCCTCCTGATACATAGTGGTTTCCTCCTTATACATAATGGTTTCCTCCTTATACATAGTGGTTTCCTCCTTATACATAGTGGTTTCCTCCTTATACATAGTGGTTTCCTCCTTATACATAGTGGTTTCCTCCTGATACATAGTGGTTTCCTCCTGATACATAGTGGTTTCCTCCTTATACATAGTGGTTTCCTCCTGATACATAGTGGTTTCCTCCTGATACATAGTGGTTTCCTCCTGATACATAATGGTTTCCTCCTTATACATAGTGGTTTCCTCCTTATACATAGTGGTTTCCTCCTTATACATAGTGGTTTCCTCCTGATACATAGTGGTTTCCTCCTTATACATAGTGGTTTCCTCCTTATACATAGTGGTTTCCTCCTTATACATAGTGGTTTCCTCCTTATACATAGTGGTTTCCTCCTTATACATAATGGTTTCCTCCTTATACATAGTGGTTTCCTCCTGATACATCCTTATACATAGTGGTTTCCTCCTTATACATAGTGGTTTCCTCCTTATACATAATGGTTTCCTCCTTATACATAGTGGTTTCCTCCTTATACATAGTGGTTTCCTCCTTATACATAGTGGTTTCCTCCTTATACATAGTGGTTTCCTCCTGATACATAGTGGTTTCCTCCTGATACATAGTGGTTTCCTCCTTATACATAGTGGTTTCCTCCTGATACATAGTGGTTTCCTCCTTATACATAATGGTTTCCTCCTTATACATAGTGGTTTCCTCCTTATACATAGTGGTTTCCTCCTGATACATAGTTGTTTCCTCCTTATACATAATGGTTTCCTCCTTATACATAGTGGTTTCCTCCTTATACATAGTGGTTTCCTCCTTATACATAGTGGTTTCCTCCTTATACATAGTGGTTTCCTCCTGATACATAGTGGTTTCCTCCTTATACATAGTGGTTTCCTCCTTATACATAGTGGTTTCCTCCTTATACATAGTGGTTTCCTCCTTATACATAGTGGTTTCCTCCTTATACATAGTGGTTTCCTCCTTATACATAGTGGTTTCCTCCTTATACATAGTGGTTTCCTCCTTATACATAATGGTTTCCTCCTTATACATAGTGGTTTCCTCCTTATACATAGTGGTTTCCTCCTTATACATAGTGGTTTCCTCCTTATACATAATGGTTTCCTCCTTATACATAATGGTTTCCTCCTTATACATAGTGGTTTCCTCCTTATACATAGTGGTTTCCTCCTTATACATAATGGTTTCCTCCTTATACATAATGGTTTCCTCCTGATACATAGTGGTTTCCTCCTTATACATAATGGTTTATATTTCCATTGGGTAATTTGACCCAGAACAAGGCTACTTATAAAAGTGATTTCCTCCTTAATTCCATAAAGCCACCATTGTGGTGAATCTTACAGAATCTGTATTCCACCATTTTGTGACGGAGACATCTTTTTGCACAATTCGGAGAACTTTTTTCTGCACATCAGGGGAGAGTGGACGAAAGTTGATACAGAGCGTCATATAGCACTTCTGACTCCAATCGGTATTTATGTAACTAAAGTAAATAATACTAATGTAAGAAAACTCATTTTTAGCTCTACTGGCCGCTTGTGGGATCACTTTTCGTCCATCTGTCTCTGTATGTCTGTCTGTCTGTTAGCAATTTTATAAAATCAACATCTCTGAAACCGCTTGAAGGAATTTGAAACTTCATCACAATGTTTCTTCGGAGGGCCCCTCTCAGATTTATGTTTTTCATGACCGTTAGACATCCAAGATAGCCGCCATGGCTAAAACTAGGTCAAATTTAAGGAATTTTCAAACGACATCTCCGAAACCACTTATTCCATTATGTGAAATACCATAAACATGTTCCTTGGTTTGGCCTCTATCAAGTTTGTGTTTTTCATCGTCGTCGAATAATCAAAATGGCCGCCACGGCGACTCAAATTTTACATAGAGTTATATAAGAAAAGGCTAAAAATGACATCTTCTCTGAAACCGCTTGAAGGATTTTGATGAAACTTCATTACAATGATCTTTAGGATAGTCCCCCTCAGAATTATGTTTTTCGCGGCTGCCAGTCATCCAAGATGGCCGCCATGGCTAAAATTAGGTCAAATTTAAGGAAATTTCGAACATCTCCGAAACCACTTTTTCCATTCTTGTGAAATATCATAAACATGTTCCTTGGGTTAGCCTCTATCAAGTTTGTGTTTTTCGTTGTCGAATAATCAAAATAGCTGCCACAGCGACCCAAAGTTTACATAGTTATATAGGAAAACGTTAAAAATGACATCTTTTCTGAAACCGCTTGAAGGATTTTAATGAAACAATCACAATGATCTTTGGGTTAGTCCTCCTCAGTTTTGTGTTTTTGGGGCCTCCATTCATCCATGATGGCCACCATGACTAAACTTAAGTGAAATATAAGAACATTTATCAAACGACATATTACCACTTATTCGATTCTAGTTAAAGGGACACTGTCCGTAACTTTTAGCTTATAAAACACACACTAATTATGTTCGCAAACATTACACACCAAACATTACTGAATATTTACTAATTAAAGCAGGATTGTTTGATGGAATTCAGTCGCGGTACAAAAAAAAAAAAGAGAAACCATTTCGGGCGTTTAAACTCGCAGCCCAAACTAAAATTACACACGCGGTAATAATAGTGAACGTAAAGTGGTCGACCTAGCTCCCAACTGAGCTAAGCGGGCTTTACATATTACGCTCTAAATACTATGGTCAAAACCTAATGCGCTAATGGAAGTCACGTGATCGCAGAAAAGGTAAATACGGTGGGTCCCACATTATTTACAAATAATAATTTAAGCTTTTTTTTCTTCAAACTCACGAATGTATTACTACAGACTTCTTAGTGTCTATGTTCATGTTTTCATGTATATATTTCACTGAATAAAAGTCGGACAGTTATTTGGTTATGGTCAATATCTGCTTACTTACGGACAGTGTCCCTTTAAGTATCATATACATGTTCCTATTGTTTTCCTCTATCAAGTTTGTGTTTTTCGTTGTCGTCAAATATTCAAAATGGCCGCACGATAACCTAAAGTTTACATAGTTATATATAGGAAACTTGTTTCTTGGGGTGGCCTCTATCATGTTTATGTTTTTGAATCACATCATACCAGTAGAGCGTCTACAGGCCCACTTGGGGCTCTTGTTTTTGAGTCACTAACGTCTTTTTTTCTGCCGGGTTATGCTCTTTCGAAAAAATGCAGAAAACTCAGTAGGTCACAATTTAGACCAGAAATGATCCTCAGTTCATTATCAGTCAGGTTTACATAGCTGTATTGATTCATACTAAATATTGCTCCTTTGCCCTCAACGTCATTTTGCATTACATTTTTGCCCGCATGTCATCTTGCAAAATTTACATGCCCGACATGATTTTTACTGACCGCGGGCTTCGGGCTCCCGGCTAATTTCGAAGACTGTCAAACATGTCGCCAGCGGCCATCTTTGTTAACATAGAGTTATATAGGAAAACCTTTTGTTGATTACTTCTCCGAAACTACTTGATGGAATTTTATGGAACTTGACAGAAATGTTGCTCTTGATGTCTAGTTGATCCTACCAAAAATTCAGGTTGGCCGGAAATTCAAGATGGCTGCCACGGCTAAAAATAGATTTTAAAAATGTGACTTTGTGGCGACTACTTCTCAAAAAATGTGATATTGAATTGGAACCTTTACCAAAATGATGGGTACAACATCTTGCAGGCTGATCAGGGTATACACTTGACCGAAACATCCCTTTGTACTATAAATGGACTGGTCTGGTCCAAATTAAAAGAAAGGACAGTCCATTTTACATTCATAGAGGGGAAAGGATTAAGTCTCCTTTGTAATTTTGGCTCTCAGAAAAAGACTGAAAACAAATAGTAGGATTTTAAGATTTTATTTTGATTCTGATTGTCCAAATACAACCACTGAGACCAGAGCAAATCTACTTGTATTGGTGAGATAGTAACCTAATTATCAGGAGAAATAACATAACATGACCTGTGATCTGGTCACACGCCTGCTATATTTATGAAAATGGATCTTTCGAGGAAGATTTGGAGAAATTACTGTTGAGCAGCAATATATTATACTAAGATTGATGTTGTAAGGGATTAATTGATACAGCTTTATAATTACCATTTGTGGTAGCATTATGACATTTTTATAAACTGGAAAAAGATATATTTTTTAGACTAGGATAAAATTGAATGAGATTATAATGTTGCATAGGTAATGTTGCAAAATAAATCTTAATATTAGGAATATAGTAATGTTGCTCTTGATGTCTAGTTGGTCCTAAGTAAAAATGAGGATGGCCTAAAATTCAAGATGGCCACCATGGCTAAAAATAGATTTTAAATACAATTTTGTGGCGACTTCTTATCTAAAACTTTAAGTTGTATTGGTTTGGTACCTTTACCAAAATGGCTTCCATAAAACTTTACAGGAATGTTAATTAATTGGTCTTGATGTCCAGTTAGTCCCCAAGTAAAAATCAGGTTGGCTGGAAATTCAAGATGGCTGCAACAGCTTAAATACAAATTTGATAATAAAAACTACTTCTCAAAAATCATAAGTGGTTTTGATTTGGAACCTTTACTAAAATGACTGGCATGACCTGTAGTTGGTCCTAAACAAACAGCGATCATCTTTACATAGAGTGATATAGGAAAAACTTGTGGCGACTATTTCTCTGAAAGTGTTGGTCTTATTTCCATAAAACTTCACAGGTTCCCATGGCTGATCTAGCTATCAAAATCTGTCAGTAGAGCTTTAAGTAGAGCTTCAAGGTCATTGACCTATTGTTTAATGTTATCTCGTTAATAAACATATGACAAATTTGGTGGAAATCAAGAGAACGGAGTAACTTTTGTACAGAGTTTTGCTTACGGTTAAGGGGAGAGGTGCCCAAGTGGTCCCCAACATACCATCAATCATAAAAGGCCTTATTGTGTTGTGCTAGGGGCCTAGGAATAAGACTGAGAAGATGGATCGGCTTGGACTTTTTGTCATTAGTCCACGGCACTTGAATGTTTCTGAAATAAGAGATCAAAAATGACCTGTCATATTAATCAGTCATTGCACCGTAAAGTTGTTTTAGCATGTGTGTGTGTGTGTGATTTGAAGAATAAACGACGGAATGTTTCTTTATGGCTTTTATTTCTCCACAAATATTCAATCTGGTTATCCAGTTATCCACATATAATGAATTGGTAAAAACGGAATCGGTAATCCAAAGCAGTGATAGCAAAGCAATGATAATTGCAACGGTCTTGGAATTCCAAGATTGTTTTGGAGGTCCGTTCACATTCAAAGTCAAAATACATATCCTTATTTAACAAAAACAGTCACAACCTCCATGCAATGATAGTGTAGCCACTAATCCCTGCCACCACAAATCACCTGATGATAGCTGAGGTCATGTGATTACAAAAAATGGCGATACACTACGTAATGCTTGGTACAGCAAACTCAACAGGTAATTGACAATAGCATCGATCATCACCTTCGAGAAGATGTTGAAAACATTCAACCTGGTTTGGCTTGGGTGCAGGCAAATCTCTTTATTAAATATACGCGCAGCTTCTGTTATGTTCTCAACGGAATACATGTTTGTTTACAAGTAGTGTAACGTAGTAACCGGTGTGCATGTTTGCTAAAATTTATTGTTTTTTTATATAAATAAATTATTTTTGTATCCTGATACCGTTTTTCACACTATTTCCCTATATTATGAACAAAGCAAGTTGAAATATTTAACCAAAATATTAAACTTAGCTGGATTTCAGCTATAAATGTGTGTGGTGTAACAGAAAGGGGAAGTAACCACTGCAGGGAGTTTGAAACAGTCATAGTAGAAAACCCCTTCTAAATAAATCAACCCATGAAAAATAATTACATAACTGCATAATATGTTAGCTACAAGTGTGGCAGATCTGATATCAGATACTTTTAATTACACATTTTATCAATGTCAAAACACATTAAAAAGAGTGCTTCATGTAAAACTCGGACTCTTAACTTTCTGTGGAAATTTTGTGGGACGATTACAGTAAGGATTGCTTCTTGAAAAACTAGCGTTTTGCCGAAATGCAGATTCTTGTTATCTCTTCTGTTATGACCATTTTCAGAGAACTGATGTTCTTTACTTTGATAAAATGTCTTGCGAAATGAAACAAAAACGCTATTTCTTTCCATCATAAACAGTCATTTTGGCAGTTGTTCTGCTCGACTCAAACTGAAATCAGTCAAAACACCGTTCTCTAAAAGTGAAAAGTTGTACCTTGGTTTAATCCTTCAATTGTTTACTACCGATAGATATAATTGCATCCATTAATTACACCGATATGAGGCAACATTAAAGCCATAATTGCATCCATTAATTACACCGATATGAGGCAACATTAAAGCCACTCTCTGTGTTAACGGATTTGATAACCAGTCGATCTGTAATCACGATTGTGATTGGCTAACAGTGTATTAATGGAGGGGCTTAATATTACACCTGCTATGTCACTGAGGCACGCGCAGGCCAATATACACATTTTTATGATGCACATTTTTATGGAATTGAAGGGATGTCGCAGACTTCAAAGGATGCCGGAAAATCGCCGACAAACATTTAAACATGTCGCGTTTGGTCCGGGGATAACTGTGCCGTAGGATTTACTATGACAATGCATCCGACAAACGCACATATTTTTTATTTGTGAGTCCCCAGTAAAGGTCATGCGTCCTAGATGCAAAACGCGCAGGTAACAAAATCACCATCAGTCTGTCTGTCCGTCTCACAAATATCGATCCTGCGATAATGAGAACAATATTGAAGGTATTTCTATGAAGCTTGGTATGTTGGTAGAGGGCAATAAGGGGATTATGCACATTATTTTATTTTGTTGATTTGACAAAAAATATGGTTGCTATGGCAATGGAAATAGTAAAAATACGCGAAATATATGGATCCTTTGATAACAAAAGACATGCTTAAGATAATTTAATGAAAATTGTGTTTAGGTAAAAAGCAGTGAGGAGATCATGCACATCGTTTTCTTTTATTGATATGTCAAAAAATGTGGTTGCTATGCAACAGAAAATGTAAAAAATATACTGTTGCTAAAAATAGAAAAATCCCGCTCAATAACTTTAGTTAGGAATGAGATATTGGAATGAACTTTATGACTTATATAAACATGAAGCTTGGGATTGCAATTGGGGTCACTGGGGTCAAGGTCAAGGTCACTATTACTAAAAAATAGAAAAACGGTTTCCGCTCAAAAACATTTGTTAAGAATGAATAATTGGCCTGAAACTTGATGTGTGGTAGCTTATATGAAATGCAAGTCTGCGATTGCATTTGAGGCCACTGGGGTCAAGGTCACTGTTACTGGAAATAGAAAAAACAGTTTCCACTCATTAACTTCAGTTAGGAATGAGATATTGAAATTAAACTTTATTGGTAGGTAGCTTATATGAAAAGGAAGCTTGTGATTGCTTTAGTGTTTACTTAGGAATGAGATATTGGCCTGAAACTTGGTGTGTAGGTGTCTTATATGAAAAGCAATTTTGTAATTGCATTTTTGGTCAAAGTCACTGTAAATATACTGTTGCTAAAAATAGAAAAATCCCGCTCAATAACTTTAGTTAGGAATGAGATATTGGAATGAACTTTATGACTTATATAAACATGAAGCTTGGGATTGCATTGGGGTCACTGGGGTCAAGACCAAGGTCACTATTACTAAAAAATAGAAAAACGGTTTCCGCTCAACAACATTTGTTAAGAATGAATTATTGGCCTGAAACTTGATGTGTGGTAGCTTATATGAAATGCAAGTCTGAGATTGCATTTGAGGCCACTGGGGTCAAGGTCACTGTTACTGGAAATAGAAAAAACAGTTTTCACTCATTAACTTCAGTTAGGAATGAGATATTGAAATTAAACTTTATTGGTAGGTAGCTTATATGAAAAGGAAGCTTGGGATTGCTTTTGGGTTTACTTAGGAATGAGATATTGGCCTGAAACTTGGTGTGTAGGTGTCTTATATGAAAAGCAATTTTGTAATTGCATTTTTGGTCAGTCACTGTAAATATACTGTTGCTAAAAATAGAAAAATCCCGCTCAATAACTTTAGTTAGGAATGAGATATTGGAATGAACTTTATGACTTATATAAACATGAAGCTTGGGATTGCATTTGGAGTCACTGGGGTCAAGGTCAAGGTCACTATTACTAAAAAATAGAAAAACGGTTTCCGCTCAACAACATTTGTTAAGAATGAATTATTGGCCTGAAACTTGATGTGTGGTAGCTTATATGAAATGCAAGTCTGAGATTGCATTTGAGGCCACTGGGGTCAAGGTCACTGTTACTGGAAATAGAAAAAACAGTTTTCACTCATTAACTTCAGTTAGGAATGAGATATTGAAATTAAACTTTATTGGTAGGTAGCTTATATGAAAAGGAAGCTTGGGATTGCTTTTGGGTTTACTTAGGAATGAGATATTGGCCTGAAACTTGGTGTATAGGTGTCTTATATGAAAAGCAATTTTGTAATTGCATTTTTGGTCAAAGTCACTGTTAAAGATGCATCACCACTGTGATCTATTCTGTCAAATGGTAGAGCAAATACCAGTTTAGTTTTATCACAATTTGCCTATTCAAGATGCTCCACCAATGGGATCTTAATTGTTTTAGGCCATGGATAAAATCATGGAAAGTGCTCTGCATAACAGTAAATGCATCTCTTTTGAAATGTTACCCCCTAGTGTGTTCACTTTTTTAGCTCTACTGATCAGAGATCAGCAGAGCTTATGCCGTGGTGCGGCGTCCGTCGTCCGTCCGTCTGTCCTTCCGTCTGTCCGTCCGTTAACTTTTTTTTTGTAGCGACTACTCCTCTGAAACTACTGAATAGATTTTCATGAAACTTTACAGAAATGTTGCCCATGAAGTCTAGTTGATCCTAGCAAAAATTCATGTTGACGTGAAATCCAAGATGGCCGCCAAAGCTAAAATTAGATTTTTTAAATTCAAGTTTGTAGTGACTACTTGAAAACTAAGTGATATTGATATGGGACTTTCTCTAAAATGATCAGCATGACATGATGTTGGTCCTTGTTGAAAATCGTTTTGATTTGACGTTAAACATGGCTGCCAGCGGCCATCTTTGTTTACATAGAGTTATATAATGAAAACTTGTAGCGACTACTCCTCTGAAACTACTAGACGGATTTTCATGAAACTTCACAGGAATGTTGCTCTTGATGTCTAATTGATCCTAGCAAAATTTCAGGTCGGCCGGAAATTCAAGATGGCCACCATGGCTAAAAATAGATTTTTAAAAAATAAGTTTGTAGCGACTACTTCTTGAAAACTATAAGAGATATTGATATGGGACTTTTTCTAAAATGATCAGCATGACATGATGGTTATCCGAGTCAAACATTATTTTGATTCAATGTTAAACATGGCTGTCAGTGGCCATCTTTGTTTACATAGAGTTATATAATGAAAACTTGTAGCGACTACGGCTCTGAAACTACTTGACGGATTTTCATGAAACTTCACAGGAATGTTGCTCTTGATGTCTAATTGATCCTAGCAAAATTTCAGGTCGGCCGGAAATTCAAGATGGCCACCACGGCTAAAAATAGATTTTCAAAAAACCAGTTTGTAGCGACTACTTCCTGAAATCAAAATCAATCAGTAGAGCTTCAAGGTCATTGACCTCTTGTCATTTTTATACCGTTATGTTTTCATGCAGGGTGGGCATGAATGGGGGAGGTGGAAGGATTGGTTTCTTAAGAGAACACATGCATGGATTAACTTTATATTTGGGGACAAAGTTTATGGTAGCGATATCTTAGCCAAATTTGGTAACTTGCCAGAACGCACCTATGATGCCAGAGCTGTGGCCCTTTGATTAGTTAAAAATTGATGCTTTTTATGGTGTCGGCTCTATAAGTCTTACATTTATAATCCAATCTTGATGCAACTTGGGACAATGTTTATGGGCATAATATCTCTGCCTTTGACCAGCCCGATTTATGGTCCTTTGATTTTTGAAAATTGACAATTATTTTTTTGTCCATAACTCTACAGTTATAATTCAGTCTTGATGAAACTTCGGAACAATGTTTGTTGGTAAAATATACTGTCCAGGTTTGATAAACACCCAGATTGCACTTGTTATTCCGGAGCAGTGTTTTTTCCCTTATATAAGTGGTACCAACAAACGTTACCATTCCTAATGGCAAAAAGTGTTTTTTTCCCCCAATATTGGAGTGAAAACAAGAAATATCTTGAAAAAAGATAGTCGCCGAGTTTGGGGAAGCACAATATATAAGTGATTGATGGTCATGAAGCGAAATAATTTTAATAGTGAAATATAAGGTAGAGAGTAGAGCATTATAACGTTTTCTATCGGTATTCTGATAAAAGTTGACACGGCAGTTGTTAAAATATTCAAAGGACCATAACCCTGAAAACTGAATCGATCTAATGGCAAAGTGTACTCTGTTAGATGATGCTACATGCAAAATATCAAAGCTCTAACCTTATGGTTTAAAAAAAAAAGGTTTTTAAATGTATTTCATAATATTTCTATGTAAAACTTTTGACCCCCGTAGAGGGGCTTATTTTGACCCAAGGGTCACCATTTGTACAACTTAGTAAAGGACCACTATATGATGCTACTTGCAAAATATCAAAGCTGTAGCCCTTGTGGTTTTAGAGAAGAAGATTTTGGTCACCATTTGTACAAACTTGGTAGAGGACCACTAGATGATGATATATACATCGTATCTAAGTTAAAGCCCTTGTGGTTTTGGAAAGGAACTCATTGATGATATGTACATCATATCTAAGCTCTAGCTCTTGTGGTTTTGGAGAAGAACACATCTGGGCACCTTGAAAAATCTTGTGACTAGGAAACCACGGCGATATGTAATTTTTAATAGGGCACCTCTCCAAATTTGGCAGAACCATTGGGTATGGTACTGTTTATAATCAGTTTGACTTGCTTTATAGTGATCTCATAGTTTATACTTCTATAGACGGATCCCTATAAAAGCATAAAGTGTTGGGTCACTTTGAAGCGGATCAAATTGTGTGTCGGGTACCATAATCAATTGTTATGACATTTGAAATGAGATTTGATGGAATAAGGACAGAACTTCAATAATAGCAAGCAGAAATATTAAAACTACCCATTTGTTTATTGTTCAACTGGCTGGTAGGGACGAGTAAGCTTGGTATTGCATGAGGTCAAGGTAAAGTGTCACTGTCACTGTCATTATAAAAATGGTTTCCACTCAATAATGTTTCCACTCAATAACTTTTGTTAGGAATGAGATATTGCAACGATCGAAACAGGCCGTTTAGGTAGTTCATATGGAAAGAAAGCATGTAAATGCATTTGAGGTGACTGGGGTCAAGGTCATGTTGGTTGTTACTAAAAATAGAAAAGTGGTTTCCTCTCAATAACTTTTGTTAATGAAATTTGCTTGTAGGTCAAATTCGGTTTAATAGGAGGTTCTTTAAGCAAAAGGAAACAGACTTACAAAAGCGGTCACAATAGCTCGCTTAGAGCCTCATCTCGGGTTAGTTAACAAAAGGTAATTTAAAATTTATATACCACGATCCATTCGCCCCCTCCGGTTTTCTTTTCTGCTAGGTAATAATCTATATACATATTTCCCTCTGGTTTCTGCCAATAAATTGCCTAATCTTGATTACTGTTATGACAGTAAATAAGTCTCTTACCATCTTTCTCTGCTATTTTACTGAAGAGCTGCAGAATTAGCATTAATTAATAAAAGGTAAATTTAAATACCCGGATCCATTCACCCTCTCCGGTTTTCTTTTCAACCAGGTAGTGGTCTGTATAAGTATTTTCCTCTGGGGACTGCCAATAGATGCAGCAATCTTCTTGTTCATATGCTTATAAACTTTCTGTGGCCCCCCAGGAACGATTGGCTTGTCTAAAAATAAAATAATAGTGCTTTAAACTACTAATTAATAGATATTTCAAGTATTTCATGTAAACAAATAAATCAACATTCAAATATTTCACTCGGTATTGTTGTTAAGCATTGTGATAAATTAGTCTTATCTTTAAAAAACTTGTACGTGGAATGGGGACTTAATCAGTGCAGTCCCATGTCCAGCACGAGATATGGAGCCGACATGAAATGGGGTGGACCAAGGCCATTGCAAATCCATATATCCATACAAAATTCAAAAAATTTAAAAGGTATAACGGACATACCCTGATCCATTCGCCCTCTCATGTCTTTGTAAACTTTCTGCGGCCCCCGCAGGAATGCTTGGCTTGTCTGAAAACAAAGTATTATTGCTTGACTATTAATTAATAGGTATTTCAAATATTTTATGTAAACAGATGCATCAACATTCAAATTATTCACTTGTTAAGCATTGTGACAAATAAGTCTATCCTTACAATACGTGTCCATCAAATGGGGACATAATCAGTAGTCCCGTGTATGGGAATCACTCCATACAAGCACAAAATATGGTGCAGACATGAAATGGGATGGACAAAGGCCATTACCCTATCCCCATGGGATCTTGGTTCTGAAAAAAAAAACTTGCCGGAATTCACGGTCTTCACTGGATACCCTTAGTTCCCTGTATACTTACCCCCTCTGTCACACCTTGGTGGGGTTACGAGTGGGGCCTGCTGGTTGTCATCTCCTCTGTCAAGCCTTGGTTGTGTTATGAGTGGGGCTGCTGGTTGCCATCTCCTCTGTCAAGCCTTGGTTGTGTTATGAGTGGGGCCTGCTGGTTGTCATCTCTGTCAAGCCTTGGTTGGGTTATGAGTGGGGCCTGCTGGTTGTCATCTCTGTCAAGCCTTGGTTGGGTTATGAGTGGGGCCTGCTGGTTGACATCTCCCAAGCCTGGGTTGGGTTAAGCTCGAGCTTATGGGATCGCTTTTCGTCCGTCGTCCGTCTGTCTGTCTGTCCGTCCGTCTGTTAGCAATTTTATAAAATCAACATCTCCTCTGAAACCGCTTGAAGGATTTTGATGAAACTTCATCACAATGTTACTTGGGAGGGCCTCTCTCAGATTTGTTTTTCATGGCCGCATGATGGCTAAAACTAGGTAAAATTAAGGAATTTTCAAACAACGTCTAAACCACTTATTCCATTATTGTGAAAATACCATAAACATGTTCCTTGGGTTGGCCTCTCTAGTTTGTGCTTTTCGTTATCGTTGAATAATCAAAATGGCGACCATGGCGACTCAAAGTTTACATAGAGTTATATAAAGGAAAGGGATAAGAATTACATCTTCTTTGAAACCGCTTGCAAGATTTTGATGAAACTTCAAACAACATCTCCTCCGAAACCACTTATTCCATTGTTTAAATTTGTTCTTTGTTTCTGTGTGTGTTTGTGGTTGACTGTCGTCCTTGAATGCTGCTTTTCCTGTTCGATTTTTATATCTATTGGTACTGATCAGGGGTTCAGGAGTTTGTCTGGACAATATTTGTGCATTTAATCCTTTAACGGACAATAAATCCACCAAAAATCATTCACCAGGAACACAGTGAAGATATGCGCAACTAGGACCTTGGGTCAGGACAGGTTTCTGAGTTTAATACTGGTCTTGACACATATGCAAGGCATTTGTTTGCCCATTTTTGAGGCCAAAATTCGACCCCATTATACCTTCGTCTAAAAGTATATATTTTCCCCCTTTTTCCTCTAAAATTTCATCTTATTTATTTTTTTTTTGAGGCTGGATTGGGGGAGTGAATGGAAATTTTGAAACTCCCACTTGGAAAGAAACAGATTTCATTCATCATAATTTGAAATACAATATGAAAACTTGTTGTTTTGCCTTAATTTCAAAACTTTGGACCAAACAGCAACAGTCCTCATCATCTGGCCAATCTGAGATCACCTCAGATTTTACCTTCACCCTGGGGTCGGCGATGGCGTCCCACATCAAGGTTTGCGTGTAAGCTGTGTTTACAGGTCTATATCTCTTACAATTCTTGCCCTAGCACAACCAAATTTGGCAATGGGCTTCCTTATAGCATTATCTTAACGGCTGCATAAGCAATTTTGGTTCCTGTAACCCATGGGTAACCCCCCCCCCCCCCCCCCCCCCCCCCACACACACACACACAGACACACAGACACACACTAACCTCGTTTTTTTGTGTTTATTTTTTTACATATTTCTGTGTTGTTCTGGTAATTTCCACTACATAGCTTCTTACACATATATGTTTCCCCCTCCACCCCTCCCACACAATACCCACCAACTCGAAAGTCTGATTTTTTTATTTATTTTTTTACATATTTCTGTGTTCTGTGTTGTTTTGGTAATTTCTTACACATAGCTTCTTACACATATGTTTCCCCCTCCACCCCACCCCTAATATTTATGTGTTGTTTTTGTCAATTCTATTTACACATAGCTATCCTCCCCACCCCCCGCCTCTCCCACATCCCCACTCAAAACTCTATTTTTAATTATTTTTTTTACATACTTTTGTGTTGTTTTGGTGAATTCTTACATAGCTTCTTACACATATATGTTGCCCTCACCACCCGCACTCCCCACACCACCAACACCGCCTCTCACTCACACCCACCCCTCACCCCACTCAATTTTTTTTTTTTTACATTTGTGTAGTTTTGGTAAATTCTTACACATAGTTATGTTGTGCCCCCAACCCCACCCCACATTGTTGTAGCCTTGTTTTCTGATGGTATATGCAGTCTTCACGCTAATTTTTTCGCAGCACAATGGGCAAGTTAACTAGCAAAACCACTTGCCTGAAAGCTTTGTAACTTGCCCGAATTTATATAGTATTTTCTAAGGAACAAAAAGAAAACACATTTGGTTAGTATTGTTTCTTTTATTTTCTGTCAAAATTTCATATCTTATTCTCTGAAATAATAAATCAATGAATAAACAAGGTCCTCCATCATTTCAAGGTCCCCATCATCATCTTCATGAATCCAATTAACCATGAGTGCACATGAGTGATTTATTATTGGAAAAAAATCTAAATTTCTGAATTTTTTCCGACAACTTTTCAACTGATCTCGCTTGAAAAAGCAATCAATCGCCAGAAAAAGTACAAACAATGAGACGCTGAGTGCATCTTTTATGTGTGCAGAGCTGACACGACTGATAAATACAATGAATAAATTTCGAAACAAATACACATTTCAAACTTTTAATGCATTTAATCACAAGTTTTGTTCGTTTTTGTTGTCCGAAAGTCAACAGTTTTCCTACCGACATAAATACTAAATACCCATAATCCTTAGCCATGTATGTATCTTTTAACAAGGCGGCACTAATAACGGGTTTATGACCCGGAATTCGTTACCATTTTTTCTGATTATTTCTGACTAAAGAACCAATCGCTGTAATAATAAACATCAGAATAGTAAAATTTGTTCCAAAGAAAGACTAATTAAAAAGAAAATTATAATTTCCAGTATAATATCTAATTGAATATTATGTTCAGTTGCTGCGAAGACGGTAATAGGAACCGCCATATAACTGTCGTGACCCAGTATACATAATCTGGGCATTCAAATTTTCCCACATCCGCTTTTCCAAAACAAAACAAAAGTCTTCTGCTTCGATTTTTTTTAAAGTTATTGAATAATTATGCATTAAAATGACTGCAATTAGAGAAAGTTGCACCTTTTACCTGTGCAGTTTTTACTTGCCAAACTTCGAGTTTGTCTTAGCAGAGTATTGTGGCGTACTTTCGTGGCGTAAGTATGCTGAGAAGCTTTTCCGACTCCGCGTAGTTTTATCAACGAAACTCCACGTAATTACGTGATTTGTAAATTCCTCACTCGGCGTGAAAGAGTAAAGTGTGGGCTTCGCGTGAGCTGTACTGTGTATTCCACTGAAAAATCACACTTGCCAGATCGGGCAAGCAGATGGTAATTTCTGCTTGCCCGAAATCGAAGCTGCTTGCCCCGGACTACGGGCTAGCCGGTTACGACGAAGACTATATACTAGCTATATAATTTATTATTCTCTGAAAAATCGAAACAGTCGAGCTGCGCTGTTCTCCGACAGCTCTTGTTTTCCGTCGCAATGTCAACAGCTAAACAGATGTCAAAATCAGTTCAACTAGGAACAACCTACTCATACAGATACTGGCCTTACCTGTCCATGTATTAAACAGATGACCATAGAGGCTGTGGGCTTTATGTCGCTCACACGCAAACAGATAAAAGCAATACCTGTCATGTTAACTATTAAGAATACCCACATATTGTATATGAAACATAAATGCAAGTCTAAAGTTTCAAGTTGCACACACATGCGTATTGTACAGAACGTAGAGCAGTGATTTTTAGCTCTACTGGCCAAAGGGCAAGCGAGTTTATGGGATTGCTTTTCGTCCGTCCACCTGTCTGTCTGTCCTTGTGTTGGCAATTTTATAAAATCGACATCTCCTCTGAAATCGCTTAAAGGATTTTGATGAAACTTCATCACAATGTTACTTCGGAGGGCCCCTCTCAGGTTTATGTTTTTCATGGCCGCCAGTCATCCAAGATGGCCGTCATGGCTATAATTAGGTCAAATTTAAGGAAATTTCAAACGACATCTCCGAAACCACTTATTTCATTCTTGTGAAATATCATAAACATGTTCCTTGGGTTGGCCTCTATCAAGTTTGTGTTTTTCGTTATTGTAATAATCAAAATGGCCGCCATGGCGACTCAAACTTTGCATAGTTATATAGGGAAAGGTTAAAAATGACATCTTTGAAACCGCTTGAAGGATTTTGATGAAATTTCATTACAATGATCTTTAGGATAGTCCCCTCAGACTTGTGTTTTTTGCGGCCGCCAGTCATCCAAGATGGCCACCATGGCTAAAATTAGGTCAGATTTAAGGAAATTTCAAACGACATCTCCGAAACCACTTATTTCATTCTTGTGAAATATCATTAACATGTTCCTTGGGTTGGCCTCTAACAAGTTTGTGTTTTCCGTAATCAGAGAATATTCAAAATGGCCGCCACATCGATCCAAAGTTTACATAGAGTTATATAGCAAAACAATAAAAATGACATCTTCTCTGAAACTGCTTGAAGGATTTTAGTGAAACTTAAATCACAATGATCTTTGGGATAGTCCCTCTCAGACTTGTGTTTTTTGTGGCTGCCAGTCATCCAAAATGGCGGCCATGGCTAAAACTAGGTCAGATTTAAGGAACGCCGTCACCGAAACCACTTATTCTTGTGAAATATCATAAACATGTTCCTTGGGTTAGCCTCGATCAAGTTTGTGTTTTTCGTTATCGTCGAATAATCAAATGGCCACCACGGCGATCCAAAGTTTAATTAGAGTTATATAGGAAAACGTTAAAAATGACATTTTCTCTGAAACCGCTTGAAGGATTTTGATGAAACTTAATCACAATGATCTTTGGGTTAGTCTCCCTCGGGTTTGTGTTTTTGGGGCTTCCAGTCATCCATGATGGCCACCATGGCTAAACTTAGGTCAAATTTAAGGACAATTATCAAACGACATATTACCACTTATTCCATTCTAGTTAAATATCATATACATATTCCTGTTGTTGGCCTCTATCAAGTGTGTTTTTCGTTGTCATAAAATATTCAAAATGGCAGTCACAATAACTCACAAGTTTACATAGAGTAATATATAGGAAACATGTTTTTTGGGTTGGCCTCTATCATGTTTATGTTTTTAAATCACATCATACCACTAGAGCGTCTACAGGCCCACTTGGGCCTCTTGTTTTCGTTATCGACGAGTAATCAAAATGGCCGCCACAGCGACCCAAAGTTAACATAGAGTTATATAGGAAAACGTTATAAATGACATCTTCTCTGAAACCGCTTGAAGGATTTTGATGAAACTTAATCACAATGATCTTTGGGTTAGTCTCCTTCAGATTTGTGTTTTTGGGGCCTCCAGTCATCCATGGTGGCCACCATGGTTAAACTTAGGTCAAATTTAAGGACATTTATCAAACGACATATTACCACTTATTCCATTCTAGTTAAATATCATATACATGTTCCTGTTGTTGGCCTCTATCAAGTGTGTGTTTTTCGTTGTCAAATATGCAAAATGGCCACCATGATAACCCAAAGTTTACATAGAGTTATATAGGAAACATGTTTCTTGGGATGGTCTCTATCATGTTTATGTTTTTGAATCACATCATACAAGTAGAGCGTCTACAGGCCACTTGGGCCTCTTGTTCATTTTATCTTTACCAAACTTTAATAGATTATTAATATCAATGAAAGCTCAGACAAGTTCAAAAACCAGCCTTATCGAACCAGTAACAGTGACTAGTTGTGGCCCTTGATTTAGTTTGATTTAGTTAAAAATGCTATATTTTGCCTCAAGACGAAAGGGCCTTCATTTTTCATCCGATCTTTACCAAACTTTACCAGATTTTTTATTTATGGCCCTTGATTTAGTTAAAAGTGCTGTATTTTGCCCAAAACTTAAAAAAACCCGTAAATTGCAGTCACTTGCTTCAATGATGTTACAAGAGCCATGTTAGCCAGTAGAGCGTCCACAGGCCCTCTTGGGCCTCTCGTTTAAAACGCTGAATGCTGAAAACAAAGCGAATTGAATTTAATTGAATTGAATGTTGTTTAACGGCTCCTCAACACAGTATAGGTTATTTAGATCTGCTCCAGAGAGAGGGGAAGGATACATAGGAATCCGGGAACTGTGCCCTACTCTTATTATCGAAGAGATTCCTATGGTTCTTTAACGTCCTCGGAGGATAGACCGATACACGGGACAGCCCGATTTACGTCCCCATCTGACAGACGAGGCTAAGTGTCTTGCCCAAGAACACACTGACGAAACTCAGTGACACCACAAACAAAGCGAACGCAACAAACAAAAAGCATTTATACAGATCCTGCAACGTTCATTCTGCGTCCATTCTGCATCCATTCTGCGTTCGTTCTGTGTTCATTTTCCGTTCGTTCAGCGTTCGTTCTGCGTTCTTTCCGAATTTATTTGGGGTACTTGAATGCAACTGGGTCTGTATAGCAATCTAAAATTCTAAAATGAATCAAGATTTTAAATTATTATGCAATTACTTTGATTAAAATAGCAAGTAGAAAACCTTCGCACTTTGTTTAGCAAGTGGCTAAACATATTAAATTTGATCCCTGGATCCTTTGATAACAAAAGAAATGTTCAAGATAATTTAATGAAAATGTGTGTGTAGGTAAAAAGGAGTGAGGAGATCATGCAGATCATTTTGTTTTATTTTTAATATGTAAAAAATTGGTTGCTATGGCAACAGAAATTGTAAAAAATACAAAATTCACCTGTTACTACATATAGAAAAATCATTTCTGCTCAATAACTATAAAACTTTATTGGTAGGTAGGTTATTTGAAAAGGAAGCTTGGGATTGCATTTAGGCTCACTCAGATGAAGGTCAAGGTCACTGTTACTGAAAATAGAAAAATGATTTCTGCTCAATAACTTTTCTTAGAAATGAGATATTGTAATGAAACTTTATGTGTAGGTAGCTTATTTGAAAAGGAAGTTTGGGATAGGAATCAGATATTGTAATGAAACTTTATGTGTAGGTAGCTTATTTGAAAAGGAAGTTTGGGATTGCATTTGGGGTCACTGGGTTCAATCAAGGTCAAGTTCACTGTTACTAAAAATAGAACAACTGTTTCTGCTCATTAACTTTACTTAGGAATGATTGGCTTGTATGAAAGGGAAGTTTGGGATTGCATTTATGATCACGGCCAATGTCACTGTTGCTAAAAAATGGCCTGTAGGTGACGTGAATTGCTCTGCAATGCAATACTTCATCTTTTTTTTTTTTGAAGAAATAAAAATTGCGGGCCGGCATAAAAAAACAGGGCGGAGATGGTAATCTAGCAATTAATTTATTATGGCCAAATTGAAGAATAAGAGAGTTTATGTTCTCGGTCATCATCCCAGTCCACATCGAGTTTTGAGTTGAAGTTATGTCTATCTCTTACATTGCATGTCCTAGCTCAACCAGATTAGGCCATGAGCTTCTTTATAGTAGTGGCACCTGGTGTATTTCTCCACCAATAGAAGCTGGAAAAGTCGCCATATGATCTTAGCTGTCAGTGCAACTATCGAATCCAATGAGAAACATTTCCTCATTGGTAAGTATTAAAATAGTAACCATGTTTAAACATCAACTCCAATTAATTTTGGGATTAGTTGCTCAAAGGTTACGGTCCCCCGCGAAAACAATTTTGCACAAGTTTGACTTTTATACCTACAATCCTGAAACTTAATAGAAATAATATTCATTTTTGCAGCAATGACCCCTATTGATTTTATGGTTGATAGGTTAAATGTCAAGGTCACTGACATGATCATAAAATATATATATAGATTTCCCAGCTGTTATTGATGAACTATTTGACCTACACTCTTATTTGACCTACAATATTGATTTTCTTTTGCAGATAGCGCTCTTGGTAAAACAAGTTTCTTTTGTTGTCAGAAGGTCAAATGTCAAGGCTATATTGACCGGACACATAGAAAATGCTTTTATCAGAAGAAAAAAAAGGAAATCGGCATATAATGCCCTGTTAGATGGAAGAAAATAATGTGTTTTCCCTAAACGAGAACACGACTAAACAAAATGGAAGTTGGATCTTAAGTGTAACAAGTCCTGTGTATTGCAGAAAACCAACCAAAAAGCAAAATCAAAACGCATACGCAAAACTATTTAAAGCTAGGGTAGTGAAACCACACATAACAAATGGAAGCACTATTAGAGTCTGTCTGCCACTTTATATGACTTAACTTATTCCTTACCTTAAAGGGAGTACATCAGGATTTTTCTCGAAATATCTTAAATTATAAAAATGTTCCAATTCATGATAAAACACTTATATCCATCAAAATATGATGTTGGAACTATATTGTTAAGGTTTAAACTTCGAATACACCATATAGCTAGGACGGAATCGGGCATAAAATGCTGAAATTAACCCTGGTGCGTAACCTAGGATAGCACGTATTGCTGTACAGAATGAATTTCCTTGTAACTAAGGGGTCATGTTTAGGATCATTTATTATGTTTAGGCGCTTTAAAATAAAAAATATCATTATTTGTCAACTTTAAGTCGGACCCCTAGACCCCTTTGAAAAGCCTGATGTACTCCCTTTAACCATCTAACCACTTTCTCCCAACTATTATCCTAATCCTAAACACCAACTATACCCAATCATAAATTTGACCAAAATACTTATCCACTAACTTCACCCTAATCTCACCATAACCCAGTATATTTATGGAGAAATAAGTTGCAGACAGATTCTAAAGTCTAACAGCTTTCCTAGTTATATGAGCAAGCTAGCAGTACTGTCAACAAACATAAATGTTGTGTGCTGAAAGGTGTTCAAAGATCGCTAAACGTTTTTATAACTACCAGATTGCACAAAATGACATGCTATGAATAGAGATATAAGATGTGAAAGTATGGGAAAAAAGAGCAAATCCAAACGAGCATTATATGCCTGTTTGCTAAGGATTTTTCTGAACCGCATTTTCTAGTTGTCCATCAATAACAACAACAAAAAAGATAGAGGCGGCTGTTGTTTAACCATATTCACTATTTGTATAAAGTTTCAAGATTATACTTTGTATGTAAAGTTTCAAAAAAATTTACACGTGACAGTTGGGAAATGTTTCTCAGATCTGGTTATTTTTGATGACCTTCACATTTTGACCTAGAGACCTCAAATGCAATGCGGTTCCTGTCACCAAGGACAATGTCCTATGAAGTTACATGAGTGTAGGTGTTTTTACTTTCTGAGTTGACGCTCTGAATGTATATGTCCATATGAGATTATGGTGCCCTTTATCTTTGACCTAGTGACTCCGAAACCAATAGGGCTCCTTTCACCAAAGGCAAGGTCATATTGGGTTATTGCTTCTACTCTTCCTCCCAGGACAATAGACCTATGACATTCCCTGAGCATGGGTATTTTTGAAACGAGCGTATACAAATATTCGTTCAAATAAAATCACACAGACCAGCAAACAAACATAAGTGAAGACATTAATTTTGCCTTCTGAAGGTGGGCCATAAAACCTCTTGCATTGTATGGGAGTAAACATGATTGTGGTCTACAAGCCCCCAAAGACAACCTTGACGGATGTGAAGAGAATCTCCAATTCTCATCTGTTTACAATCTGCATGATCTCTTCAATCAAATGAGCAGGAGAAGATAATAATCCATCCTATTAAATAGTCATTAAAGGTGTATTATATTTTAAATATCAGTTTTTAGCTCTACTGATCAAATATCAGCAGAGCTTATGCCGTGGTGAGGTGTCCGTCATCTGTCTGTCTGCAAATTTTTTATTGTAGCGGCTACTTGTCTGAAACTGTTGAGTGTATTTTCATGAAACTTTACAGAAATGTTGCCCATGATGTCTAGTTGATTCTAGCAAAAATTTATGTTGATGTGAAATTCAAGATGGCCACTAAAGCTAAAAATAGATTTAAAAAAACATGATTGTAGCGACTGCTTCTTGAAAACTATAAGTGATATTGATATGGGACTTTTTCTAAAATGATCAGCATGACATGATGTTGGTCCATGTTGAAAATAAGTTTGATTCAACATTAAAAATGACTGCCAGCGACCATCTTTGTTTACATAGTTATGCCTAAATTAAAATATTGTTTGTTTGCAGTTTGCGACCGACCCACGGCAAATCCGCCGACCCCAACTATTTTTTTAGTATTTTTTTTAAATTTTTTTTTTTTTTTTAATTTTTTTTTTTTTTTCAAGTTTCTTTGTTTTTTCCCCAATGTGTTCATCACAAATATTGTTGGTTGTTTCAATTATTTTGGGAAGTTTCATAATGCTCTGATATATGCTTGGAAATAATCTCTGCTGCTATAGTAAATTTGGAAATAATCTCTGTTGCTGTAGTAAATTGAAAGGGTCTACATGACTGACCTTGTGAGTGAGAAAAATGTGAGGATGGTGTCTGCAAAAAGGACACTTGAAGAGAATATTGTTCTTTGCAGTAATGTAAACTGAGAAGTGACATTGACACAGAATTCAATGTTTATACTTTAACAGGGCTTGACATTTTTTCCTACTTGCCAGAACGTGGAATTTTTTTGCGTGGGAACAACATTTTGGGTAAAGTGTATATCTACAAATTAATAATGTTATTTTCGGGCATTGTCTAATCCACTTGCCCAAACTAAATTTCTACTTGCCCCGGGCAAGTGAAAATCTGACCATATTTTTCAAATATTTCTAATGATGATGTGCGAATATTCAATGTATATGTTTTAGATGAAATATAAAAATAGTGTTGATTCAGAGCTCTAGATAAGCTGAGTATCTGCATAATTTACGCAAATAAATGAGCCAAAAAACGCAAAAGATCGCGTTCTATGCGTACTAAAAACGTAAAAAAAAATAAGAAAAACACAAACGAGTTTCGCAATCTCCACCTTCTGAATTAAATGATTTGTTTGATTGTCAACTCAGGGGTGTAAAATTCTTTTGAATGCCACTCGCCCTGTAGGACTAGTGACCTGTAAAATGCACTCGCCCTTATCAAAGTTTCACTCGCCCTTATATTTTAGGGGGAATTTTAACTGTTGTTGATAGGAAATATAATTATGTCTTTATACACAATTAACCACTTATATAATTTATATGTCAAATTCTTTAATATTAATAAAGAGTTGAAAAAGCATGTTTTTTGTAATTTTTAATGTTGATCCTAGCTACAGGCTCAGTCTTATAGTGCTGAGTGACTAGTCATACAGATTTAAAAGTTAGTATGTTTACAGACCTGCCATTTATGGCACAAAACTTATGCTTTACAGTGACTGTGTGAGGCACACACATTTATATGTGCTATTTTCAAAGAGTATAGACCCAGATCAGGTGTCCTGGAGTAGCTCTCTGATCTGGGTCTGCACTGTTTGAAATGGTCATCTAAAATTAACAGTAAGCTTTTCCTATTTCAGTCCATTTGAAAAGTCAGTGCTTATTAGTTAAGAAGTCAGCTAGATGACTATTCACTGTCTGAAGATGACTCCACTCTAGCTCTTGGCCCTCTAGGCCCTGTCAGCACGTGTCCCCTAACATGCCTTGTACCCTTTCATCTCCGCCCCTTGACTTTTACTTGCTAAGAACGATTTTATACTGGTTTGTTTTGACATTTTGGCGGTCCGCGCGAAAGTAACCGGTGTCGTCAATAACATTTACCCTCGACTCGTAGACTGGTTTACAAAAATCAGCTAATATTCAACCAGATTCAACGGGTGTTGAATTATTCTTCGACTTGCCAATATATCTGAATTTATTTTTTAATCAAAGCTGATATTCTTTCCATTGTTTAATCGCTATATTCATCCTCAAAATTCGATCTAAAATATCATTTAACTTGCAAATAAAATACATTACGAACCGATTATTGGGCGAAACTACTATAAATTTAAGCGAGCAGAGTCCCAGTCTAGCGCAACGAGCACCTGCTACTTACATCATGCGTTTCAGTGTTGCATATCGTGAAAGCATCTCGGATGCATAAAAACAAACTCTTTAGGCAATTTTTGAGAGATATTCGCCGAGAAATCAAAAGTTTCAATTGAACGGGCAGAAAAATTCACTCGCCCGGTCGGACTACCATTTGACAATTTCTACTCGATCATTAATGCCACTCGCCATGGCGAGCGGGGCCATGGCGAGCGAGCGGAATTTTACACCCCTGCAAATTGTTCTGTTCCGCACAAGTTTGTAGAATATGTTCCTAGTACTGTATGATGCAAGACTCGATTAGAGCATATTGGGAACGACTCTACGTTTGACTAAACGAACATTTCACAGACGGGTCTCGGGTTATGTTTACTTTATAAAACGTGTTGAATTGAGGTATCGTTAATGGGTACTGTTATCCAGTCCGTGTATTGATATACTGTCAAATTTTCCCGTAAAATACGAAAAGATGTCGGGTAAAAGCATTCGCGGAAGGAATCACGATCTATATTTCCGTTAAGGCAGATGTGTCGTCTGAGTCAATTGTCCAGCCAATAATATTTGCTTTGATTGATTTAAGTGTTTCAAAGTAAAAAAAGAAAGACGATGGAAGCACAATTTTTTCAACTACTCATAAGTATCATTAACACCGAAGTTATTGCCCTTGATTTTTCTGAAAAATGCTATTTTTGCCTTGTGAACATGATAGGGCCTTCAGTTTTCATCCGATCTTTACCAAACTTTAACAGGTTGTTAATATCAATGAAACCTGACAAGTTTGAAAACCAGCCAGATCGGAATAATTTCACCGGAGTTATGGCCCTTGTTTTGCTGAAAAATGCCATATTAAGCCTTGTGAACACTCTAGCACCTTCATTTATTATTTGATCCTACCAAACTTGCACAGATTGTTAATATCAATGAAAGATCGGACAAGTTCGAAAACCAACTAGATCGGACCATTAACAGCGGAGTTATTGCCCTTGATTTAGTTAAAATGCTATATTTTGCCTCATTAAGATGATAGGGCCTACATCTTTCATCCAATCTTTACCAAACTTTACCAGATTGTTTATATAAATGAAAGCTCGGACAAGTTCGAAAACCAGCTATATCGGATCATTAACAGCGGAGTTATGGCTGTTGTTTAGTTAAAAATGCTATATTTTGCCTTGTTAAGACGATAGGGCCTTTATCTTTCATTCAATCTTTACCAAACTTTACCAGATTGTTTATATCAATGAAAGCTTAGACAATTTCGAAGACCTGCCAGATCAGACCAGTAACAGCGGAGTTATGGCCCTTGATTTAGTAAAAAATGCTATATTTTGCCTCGTCTTTCATCTGATCTTTACAAAACTTTACCTGATTGTTTATATCAATGACAGCTCAAACAATTTTGAAAAACAGCCAGATCGGACCAGTTACAGATGAGTTACGGCCCTTGATTTTGCCTCGTCTTTCATCTGATCTTTACAAAACTTTACCTGATTGTTTATATCAATGACAGCTCAAACAATTTTGAAAAACAGCCAGATCGGACCAGTTACAGATGAGTTACGGCCCTTGATTAAGTTGAAAATGCTATATTTTGGCTCGTTAAGATGAAAGGGCCTTCATCTTTCATCCGATCTCTAAGAAACTTTACCAGATTGTTAATGTCAATGAAAGCTTGGACAAGTTCGAAAACCATTCAGATTGGACCATTTACATTGGAGTCGTGGCCCTTGATTTCCTGAAATATGCTATATCTTGGCCTCATATTAAGACGAAAGGGCCTTCATTTGGCCGTATTTCATTGAAACTTTGCAGGGATGATCAGTACCAAGCCTAGTTGTACATAGTCACCATGTTCCAGTTGAATGATTTTGGCGGAATTATAGCCCTTTAAAGGTTTTAATACACAAACTTTGTTCTGACTAGTTCTCCTGAACCCCTGACCGGATTAAACGAAACTTTTTAGGGATGATCGATTCTATGTCTAGTTGTGCAAATCATCGCCGTGTTCCGGTTGAATGATTTTTGGCGGAGTTACGGCCCTTTAAAGATTTTAATACACAAACTTTGTTGTGACTAGTTCTCCTGAGCCCCTAGCCGGATTTAAACGAAGCTTTTTAGGGATGATCAATTCCATGTCTAATTGTGAAAAATCATTGCCGTATTCCAGTTGAATGATTTTTTTGGCAGAATTGTGGCCCTTTAAAGGTTTTAATACACAAACTTTGATCTACTTTTCCTGAACCCCTCGCCAGATTTCAATGAAACTTTGCAGGGATGATCAGCACCAAGCCTAGTTGTGCATGTCATCGTCACGTTCCGGTTTACAAATATTTGGCAGAGTTATGGCCCTTTAAAGGATTTTGATACAACAATTTTTTTCCGAGCTAGTTCTCCTGAACCCCTGACTGGAGATAGACGAAACTTTACAAGGATGATCAGTATCAAGCCTAGTTGTGCATATCATTGCCATATTTCGGTTGAATGATTTTTGGCAGAGTTGTGACCCTTTAAATGTTTTAATACACAAACTTTGTCCAGATTAGTCTCTTCTGAGCTCTTTGCCAGATTTCAGCGAATCGTGGCGAGAATGATCAGTACTAAGCCTAGTTGCACCTGTCATTGCCATGTTCTGGTTGAATGATTTTTGAAAGACTTATGGCCCCTTATACATAAACTTTATCTTGAGCCAGTAGAGCGTCCACAGGCCCTCTTGGGCCTCTTGTTTAATGGTGGCCTTATATAGTAAAATCTTGTAGCGACTACTTCTCTGAAACTACTTAAAGCTACAAAGTCCCTATATCAATCGATTTCTTCTTTGTAGGCGTGTCTTTATTTGTAACTTCATGTTCACCAGCTCATGTCGAAATCGGGTATTTAAGCGAGCAAATATAGCGAAGGAAATCATTTACTATATATACATCGACCAGTGCACATCGTACCTATACACAGGTAACAGTAATTTATACAAAAAAAAAAGTTAGCTTCTTTTGGGGCTCGAACACACGACCTTCTGATTCCAAGTCCTGTGCTCTATCCACTGGAACTACAACCCTACTTGAGAAAGATAGTATACTAACTACCATATATTATGAGGCAAAATAAAATTTGAACGCAACTAATGATGGATCAATAAATATGCAGTCCATATTGTCGCATGTGTAAATTAACATTGCCTGGTGTAATACTGTATCTTATCAATATGAAACTAATACTTCGCCTCAGATCAGCCATATCTCGACTTGTTATTTAGCGCTTGATGAGTTTGTGTGAGTGCTCTTGTTATTACGTAATGCCTCTTTAGTGTTAAAAATGCTACAAAATACCAATAAATAGCAGTGATCTAGAGGTTCAGCGTACATCTTTCAAATCTTACAAGTGCAAGGCTGTGGTTCAAATCCCGTTCCAGGCAACTATTTTTTTATCACATATATTCTGGAGCCGTATATTTAAATAAAACTGTGAAATTTTACGTATGGATTTCTCCTTATATACCGACTTTTGGGGTGTTCGTCGATTTGAAACTACTTCACACGTGACTCATTCATATTCATGAGTTATTACCTGTTAAAATAGGGACTGTACAGCTTTAATGGATTTTCATTAAACTTCACAGGAATGTTGGTCTTGCTGTCCAGTTGATCCTAGCAAAATTTCGGGCTGCCCGGAAATTCAATATGGACCCCATGGCTAAAAATAGATTTAAAAAAACAAAACAAATATGTAGCGACTACTTCCTGGAAACTATAAGTGATATTGATATGGATCATTTTTAGCTCTACTGGCCAAGGGCCAGAAGAGCTTATGGGATGCTGTGTCGTCCGTCGTCCGTCGTCTGTCTGTCGTCTGTCTGTCTGTCGTCCGTTAACTTTTCTTCAAACGACTTCTCCTCAGAAACCGCTTGGTTAATTTTGACCAAACTTCACGTGGATGATCCTTAGATGAATGCTTTTTAGATTTGTTAAAATTAGGTTAACACTATATCCAAGATGGCTGCCATTACCATATATGGTCGAAACCTTAAAAAATCTTCTTCTCCAGAACCGCTGGACAGATTTCAACAGTTTTTCTTTTAAAATGATCGCCAATGCCTAGACTATCAAGTTTGTTCAAATAAAGTCCCCGGGGTAAAAAATGGCCGTGCCCCGGGGGTCCAAAATTTGTATATTGAGGTTTTGCATGTTTTTCATATAGACATATAGGAAAAAACTTTAAAAAATCGTCTTCTCTGAAACCACAGGGCACAGAGCTCTCATGTATTACATGTAGCATCAACTTATGGTCCTCTACTAAGTTTGTTCAAATGGTGACCCTGGGGTCAAATTTGTCCCCGCCCCGGGGGTCACAGTTTTACATAGACTTATATAGGATTTTCTTTTTAAAAATCTTCTTCTCGGAAACTACAAGAGCCAGAGGTTTGATATTTTGCATTTACTATAAGCTTATGGTCCTTTACCAAGTTTGTTCAAATAGTGACCCTGGGGTCACATTTGGTCCCGCCCCAAGGGTCACATGTTTTACATAGACATGTATAGGGAAAAACTTAAAAAATCTCTTCTCTGAAACTGCAAGAGCCAGAGGTTTAATATTTTGCTGTTGCTATAAGCTTATGGTCCTTTACCTATTTTGTTCAAATGGGGACCCTGGGGTCACATCTGGCACCGCCCCGGGGATTCACAGTTTTACATAAATGCTTGTATAGGGAAAAACTGGAAAAAAAATTCTTCTCTGGAACTGCATGAGCCAGAGGTTTAATATTTTGCATTTGCTATAAGTTTATGGTCCTTTACCAAGTTTGTTCAAATGGTAACCCTCGGGTCATATTTGACCCCGCCCCAAGGGTCACATGTTTTACAGACATGTATAGGGATTTTTTTTTTGAATTAGTTTTTTTTTAATATTTTTTTTTAATTATTTTTTTTATTTTTGATTGATTTTATTTATTTTTTTAATATTTTTTTTTATTTTTTTTTTTTGAATATTTTTATTTTTTTTGAATATTTGTTTTGAATATTTTTTTTTTTTTTTAAATATCTTCTTTTTTTATTTTTTTATTTATTTTTATTTTTTATTTTTTTAATTTTTATTTTTTTTAGCTTTATGTTCGACCAGTCGGACCAGTAACAGAGGTGTTCTTGGTTTAGTTAAACATGCTATATGTTGCCTCGTTAATACGGTTGGGCCTTCATTTTTCTGATCTTTACCAACTTTACCAGATTCTTTAATTATGGCCCTTGATTTAGTTAAAAAGCTGTTTTTTGCCTGAAAACTTTCAAAAAAATGTAAATGGCAGTCACTCACTTCATTGATGTTATAAGAGCCATGTTAGCCAGTAGAGCGTCCACAGGCCCTCTTGGGCCTCTTGTTTAAAATGATCAGCATGACATGATGTTGATACTTGTGGAAAATTATTTTGATTGAACATTAAACCTGGCTGCCAGTGGCCATCTTTGTTTACATAGAGTAATATAGTAAAAACTTGTAGGGACTACTGCTCTGTAACTACTTAATGGATTTTCATGAAACTTCACCGGAATGTTGCTATTGATGTCTAGTTGGTCCACCTTTCCGTCGGATGGGGATGTAAACCGGGCGGACCCGTGTATCGGTCTATCCTCCGAGCACGTTAAAGAACCATAGGAATCTATTCGATAATAAGAGTAGGGCAGGTTCCCGGATTCCTATGTATCCTTCCCCTCTCTCTGGGGCGGCTCTAAATAACCTATACTGTGTTGATGAGCCGTTAAACAACATTCAATTCAATTCTAGTTGGTCCTAGCAAAATTGCAGGTCTGCCGGAAATTCAAGATTGTCGCCATGGCTAAAAAAAGATTTTTATAAAATAAATTTTTATCTACTACTTCTTGAAAACTATAAATGATATTGATGAGGGACTTTTTATCAAATAATCAGTATATAATGGATGTTGGTCCTTGTTGAAAATTATTTTGATTCGACATTATACATAGTTGCCAGCGATCACTTTTCTTCCGTCGTCCGTCTGTCCGTCTGTTAGCAATTTTATAAAATCGACATCTCCGAAAACGCTTGAAGGATTTTGATGAAACTTCATCACAATGTTACTTGGGAGGGCCCCCTCTCAGATTTGTGTTTTTAGCGGCCGCCAGTCATCCAAGATGGCCGCCATGGCTAAAACTAGGTCAAATTTAGGGAAATTTCAAACGACATCTCCTCCGAAACCACTTATTCCATTCTACTGAAATATCATATACATGTTCCTTGGGTTGGCCTCTATCAAATTTGTGTTTTTCGTTTTCGTCGAATAATCAAAATGGCCACCACGGCGACTCAAAGTTTACATAAGAGATATATAGGAAAAGGTTAAAAATGACATCTCAAACCGCTTGAAGGATTTTGATGAAACTTAATCACAATGATATTTGGGATAGTTCCTCTCAGATTTATGTTTTTCGTGGCCGCCAGTCATCCAAGATGGCCGCCATGGCTAAAACTAGGTCAAGTTTAATGAAATTTCAAACGACGTCTCCGAAACCACTTATTCCATTCTACTGAAATATCATTTACATGTTCCTTGGGTTAGCCTCTATCAAGTTTGTGTTTTTCGTTATCGTCAAATAATCAAAATGGCCGCCACAGCGACCCAAAGTTTACATAAGAGTTATATAGGAAAAGGTTAAAAATTACATCTTCTCTAAAACCGCCTGAAAGATTTGGATGAAACTTAAGCACAATGATATTTGGGATAGTCCCTCTCAGATTTGTGTTTTAATGGCCGCCAGTCATCCAAGATGGCCGACATGGCTAAAACTAGGTCAAATTTAAGTAAATTTCAAATGACATGTCCTAAATTCTTGTGAAATATCATATACATGTTCCTTGGGTTAGACTCTATCAAGTTGTGTTTTTCACTTAGTATCGTCAAATAATCAAAATTATTCAAAATGGCTGCCACGATAACCCAAAGTTTACATTGAGTTATATATAGGAAGCATGTTTCTTGGGTTGGCCTCTATCATGTTTATGTTTTTGAATCATATCATACAAGTAGAGAGTCTACAGGCCCTCTTCTACAGGCCCTCTTGGGCCTCTTGTTTTTACATAAAGAGTTATGTAGTAAAAAGTTGTAGCGACTACTCCTCTGAAACTACTTGACAGATTTTCATGAAACGTCACTGGAATATTGCTCGTGATATCTTGTTGATCCTAGCAAAATTTCATGTTGGACAAATTCAAGATGGCCACCACAGCTTATAACAGATTTTTAAAATACCACTTTGTAGCAACTACTTCTTGAAGACTGCAAGTGATATTGTTCTGGGACTTTTTATAAAATGATCAGCATGACACGATGTTTGACCTTATCGAAAATCATTTGGATTCGACATTTAACATGGCTACACCCCTGTGAAAATATTCATGAACTTTTCATGAATATTCATGAAATGCAAATTTTGCTTTTCATGAACTTGATTGTTCAAGAACCAAAGTTCATGAACTTTTGTGAAGTTCATGAACTTTCTAAATAAAAGTTCAAGAATGTTTGATGAATTCCTGAATATTCATGAAAAGTTCATGAATTTGCATTTCATGAAATATTCATGAAAAGTTCATGAAAAGTTCATGAATATTCATGAAAAAGTTCATGAATTTCTGGCATATTTACAATAGTCTACTTTACTAATAATTCATGAACCTTCAGCTGAAAGTTAATGAATTATCTGATTTTTTTTTCATCAAAACTTGGATCATAACAAACATTTAATACCCCTTATTACATAAACATGTGCTCAAGGTTGACACAAAATTCAGCAATGTTTGACTACCAGTTTTTGAAACAAAGAACCATAACTCCATGTAACTGTTAACTAAAGCTATAATTGATCTCCAACAAAACATCCCCTGCGAATGGAGTCCTTCAAAAACCATGGTTGACCATGCTGAACCATGGTTTAACAAAAACACTAAATGGCACCATAGCTGAAAACCATGGTCAAACTATGACCATGGTCAACCATGAAATTACCATGCTGCTATAAAACATAACCATGGTCAACCAAGGTCAAAACCAAGGTCAAAACCATGGTCAACCAAGGTCGAAACATGGTCAACCAAGGTCGAAACCATGGTCACACCAGGATCAAACATGGTCAAACCAAGGTCAACCATGGTTTAGCCAGTCTGTCATTGTTTATACCATGGCCAAACCATGTTTTTTTACCATGGTCAGCCATGGTTGGGAAATACACAACCATGGTTAGCAATGCTTGATGCAGATTCAATAGGACAGAATACAAGTTTGACATAGTTTACAGTTAACAATTTCTATTCTCCTTTAAGATTACAGGTTTGAGGAAAATTTTTAACTATAATTCAGTCAAAAAGTTGAGTTAACAATTTCTATTCTCCTTTAAGGTTACAGGTTTGAGGAAAAATATTAACTATAACTGACAGTCTAGGTTGGCGCTAAGTTTTAAAAATTAGTAGCCAAATTCCAAAAATAATGAAACTATACTCCAATTTAATGAACTTTTCAAACGTAATGCAAAAAGACAACTTTTTCAAATAATTAAAACAAATAAGAGCCAATGGTTATTTTGGCTTACTGCTAGCGTTAACCTAGACAGTACCCTGGTGAAAATATTCCTGTGAATTCCAGTGGATATACATTGGAATAATCTAGCGGAATTGCTTCCACTCGATTTTTTCAGAGTAATACCAGTGGAATTCCACTGGATATCAGAGCAATTCCACTAGATTATTCCAGTGGAAATACCAGAGGTATTCCAGTGAAATACCTGTGGTATTTCCACTGGAATAATCTAGTGGAATTGCCCTGATATCCAGTGGTATACCATAAATGTTTACGTACCCAGTTTGATTATAATAGTGGGATTCTATAACATTTAGGACAATTTAAATTGGAGGACAGACAGCAGACAACGCCCTATCGCATAAGCTCATGCAATCATCTCTGGCCTGTGGCCATTAGAGCTATATATAGCTAATTAAATAAAAAAAAATTAAGTGAGGTATACATTTAAATTTATTAAATTAAGACACACGGTAAAAACAGCAGGCCGTATAGCGTCTCCACATATCTTCCTTGGTGATCCGTTTGGTATAGGGCCAGGTTTTTTTCTTTGATCTATTCACTGCAATAGCTTGTCCCGCCCCATCTGCACGTATGCCGTTTTTGGCCTCTCCAAGAAACTGAAATCTGAAAATCAGTTTTTCATAAAACATTGACATCATGTGTTTCTTAAGTATGATCTGCTGCCTTAAATATAGCTTTAAATTGTTTTAAAGAAAACCTTTAAAAAGTTTTGTTTTTTTCGAGATTAAGAGCTAGACCCCTTTGTGTGTAACTGGTGCAAGTGTCTACAGTGAGACGATGCCATAGGGCGAGTGTTCAGGGCCATTTTACCATCATATTTTGTATGTGCTTTCAACTTAACACTTTTGAAGCTGCAGTGTTTTTGTTTGAACTATAAATACATAATCTTGGGTAAGTACATGTTTCAGTACATTGATTCTTCTGACAGCAACATTTATAAGTTACTTTTTTATTTTAACCATTACCAATTGTTTAAAATGAAAACAATTATTATACCTTCATACTTTGGTCAGGTAGAAGGTACAAAGACCCGAGAAGTATTCTGGTCCATGGCTTTAACTTTCTGCGTCTTCATTTTTGCAGCATTCCTGTTTAACTTTTCCAGCCTGTCGAAATATAAATGCAACCAAAATGTATATATCAATATAAAATGTAAACATTAACTTTTAGGAAGACCGAGTTGAACTAACTTTTAAAAAGACAGAGTTGAATGCGTGGTTCTGTGGTAGAGCGCCAAACTTCAGACTGAAAGGTCTTGGGTTCGATCCTCGCCATGGCCATGTTATTTATCCTAGAGCAAGATAATTAATCCACATTGCTTACTACTGGTTCTACCCAGGAAACCTGCACATAATCTTCGAAAGGGGCCCGGGGTGTTGCAGTATAAATAGATAGATAGAACGTCATCAGTAAAATGGCATGCATACTTTGAAACTGTAATCAAATCATTTTCTTATATGAAACTTCTTTGTTTTACAAGACATCTCATTCAGAATCTTGTTTTGACTGCAAACGGGCAACCGGAAGTCGCTGTGAAACGACCGGAATCCGGTCAGCATTTCAAAACTCAACTCGCAGTTCCAAAATCCATTAGATTTTATGCTTGTAAACCAAAAATCCATTATATTTTATGCTTGTAAACCAAACAGTTTAGACAAATGGTTTCGATCTGTTTTTCATTGCTAAATGTCTGCAAATTTACTATCGCCGTAAATTCGCGAAAACTGATGACGTTATTTTCAGCATACGATTCCTCCATCTTAAAAAGGAATTGACGCGTTTCGATTTTCATGGAAGAATATATATCTACTTATTAACTTGTTTATATGCATGACATATGATTAGTGTACGCTCAAAATTACTTACGGATGTTTTTTTTTCTGCTGCGGTCATGCATGTGCAGCGTTCCTCTTCTGACGTCACGTAATTTTCACACGTCGTTATAACTGTTATAATTCCGTTCACGCCGTTGGCGTTCTATTGAATAAAACTCGCTGTTTCTAGGTATACTGACCTGAATCACCAACAATAACATGTGTTTTCCACACCAAACAATATCATTAAATCATTTTAATTTCTCGCTCAATATCAGTTTAAAAGGGCACACGGAAATCTGCCGCCCTGGAATGTTTTGCGAGAAAATGCGAATTTTTTGAATACACTCAAAGCACTCGTTTATTAATGCGATTATATGAGGTATTCAGTGTATTTCATTGATAAAGTATGAAATTAAACGTATATGGATGTGCATCTTCCCCAAAAGCGTTACAAAATTAGCGATATGTTTCTTTTTTCCAAACAATCGTAAATCATAACAATAGCGGCCCTGGATTGTTTTGTGAGAAAATGCGATTTTTTTTAATACACTCGAAGAACTCGTTTATTAATGCGACTGGATGAGGTATTCAGTGGATTTTATTGGTACAGAATGAAATTAAACTTATATGGATGTGCATCTTTCCCAAAAAAGCGTTACAAAACTTAGCGACATGCTTCATTTTTCATGTCACCGGTTTTCGCGATTCCAGAAAAGGAAAAGGTATTTAGTTCTGAATGTTTAATTGCTTTACAGGCCTTACACTACTGCATACATGTTAAAAAATACAGTAAGTGGACTTAAATGTTGGGCAAAGCAATTGCCTTTTGAAAATATGCTTGCTCTGAGGCTGAGAAAGTGGATCTTAAAAATATTTACCAAAAACATTGTTGAAACAGTGATTCATAATTTTGATAGAGCATCATCAAAACAACTGACCAATCAGTGACCAGAAATGAGACATACCTAATACATTCTGGTAGGTGATAAACTCGGTCTTTATCATTGATGTTCAACCAAGTTTACAGTTAAAATTAAGGTATCTACAGTGTGATTCTTTTAAAAACCTGCATATTTAATGTACATTCATGCAAATTTATTCAATATATGTATCTTTCAAAATCAAAATATTGAAAATTATCGCCTTTTTACAAGGCCAAAGATTTTTATTTTACTATAGAACGTAAGGATAAAAAACGTGTAACACAAATTGTATCACCTACTGGAAATAAGATAAAAAATTCAACATCTCTGCAATGAAAAATTATGAATAGCACTGAGAGTGCCTTCTAATTAAAATAAGGCATAATTCATTTTACAACTAAAACCATCTCAGAGCAGATGGTGTATCTTAGAATTATATGAAAAAAGGAAGGGTGGGGAATAGACTCCTGCTGACCACCCTTCGAAATCCAAAAGCGCGCTGTCGGTGTCAGCGCCTGAAAAAAGTCCTGGGAAGAACCCTGGCTGAGCTGTTAGTTGAGGAGGGCTGGATGATTTAAAACTATGGTCCCCAGCTCAACCATGGTCATTAAGATTATCGTTGTAACCATGGTTGTCCAAAAACCATGGTTTAACCATGCTTTTAAACCATGGTTTTAAAAGACAACCATGATCAGAATCTTAACCATAGTCATCAATATTTACCATGGTCTGAGAGCATGGTTGACCATGGTTATTACATTGACCATGGTCAAAAGCACTGCTAACCATGCTTCAACCTTGGTTCAACCATTGTTAACCATGCTAAGCATGGTCAACCATGGTCATCAGTTCGCAGGGGATTATTACCATAAACGATAAAGTTTACAAGGGTGCACTAAATGTTGTTGTTTTTTAAATTGCATACAAAATTTCGAGTTCACAAGTATAAAGAATGCTATCTCATTAAATCATAAAAGCGTTCACTATTCATTAGATGTTGGTTGGTATTTTGATTACAAAGTTATTTGATTAATAGGTACGTTGACAATCACGTTTTATCTATTCGATAATTTAAACATATAATGTCCAATGTAAACATGGTTGACAAAATATTTTCATTTGTACTTGATAGTCTCAGAATGTTTTCGTATAATCACTGTATTGAAAACATTATGGGAAAAAGGAGTATTTGCTTTTATTTAGCAAATCTTCCTTTTCCTTAATGTTTTCAACGTCTAAGAACTTTTTGAATATTTTCAAACTTTTTAATAAATGTGTCCAAATCAAATTTATTCAGGGTTTAATTTATTTATCTAATGAGTCAGATAATTATTCATCAAAACAGAAGTTCAAGAACTTAAAATTTTGTTCATGAACTGTTCAAGAACTTTTTGTGAGACAATGAAAACAGAAGTTCAAGAACTTAAAATTTTGTTCATGAACTGTTCAAGAACTTTTTGTGAGACAATCAGAAGTTCAAGAACTTAAAATTTTGTTCATGAACTGTTCAAGAACTTTTTGTGAGGCAACGAATAATTCATGAACAGGAATTCATTGACATAGAAGTTCATGAACCTGTACCTGGGTTCATGAAAAGTTCTAGAACCTGAAACAAAGTTCATGAACTTTAGATATACCAAAATTTAGTTTCATGAACTTATTACAAGGTTCATCAAATGTTCATGAACTTTACAAAAGTTCATGAAAAGTTAATGAACTTCATGAACTGTTTCGCAGGGGCAGTGAGTGGTCATCTTTGTTTACATAGAGTTATATACAAAAACTTCACAGGAATGCTGATAGAGCTATCAAAACCGAGTTATATACAAAAACTTCACAGGAATGCTGATAGAGCTATCAAAACCTATCGGTAGAGCTTTGAGGTCATTGACCTCTTGTTTAGCTCACCTGACAGTGAGCTATTGTGACTGCTTTTTGTCTGTTTGGGGTATTCTTAAACAGGGGTAGTTTCAAAAAGAATAGTTAAAAATGCGACACTGAGGGTAGAAAATTAAGTATGTCCTTCCGTCGTCATTGCTTCGTTACATAGTTATATAGGGAAAATCTTTAAAAAAATCTAATTAGAAATGGCATTGTCAGCTTTGACCAAACTTCACATGGATGATACTAATGTGAATGTTTTCCAAATTTGTTACAATTAGGTCAACATGGCAAGATGGCAACCATAGAAAAATCTTTAAATTACTTCTTGTACACTGGGAACCTAGGGCGTGGGTTCAAATCCCAGTGGAATTTTTTTTCTTTCAGTTCTTCATTGTTTCCTGTTTGGAAATGTAATGGTTAAAAATGTGACACTGAGGGTAGAAAATTCAGGTCTATCCGTCGTCGTTCGTATGTCCCTTTAATACAACCGTTTCTTACCTCTTACTGGACCGGTCATCTGGCCTCGTTCCTTGATCTGCAATTTAAACAATACTTGATGCACTTTTGCTTCAAACAACTTCTGAGAAAAAATTCTTCTCTGAAACCTCGAGACACGGAGCTCTCATAATATTGGTCACCCTGTTGTCATATCTATCTCCAACCCGGATGTCGTAGTTTTACATAGTTACATACTACTCAGCTTTTATAATCGGTCACCCAGGTTTTTGAAAATGACACGAATACTTAACACTGGAAAAAACCGAAACGCATACCAATATTTTATTAAGTTTATCAACAAAGTTTTAGTCCAATCAAGGCAGATTAAGTTTTTTAAATCGCTAGCGATATTTGTTAAATGACTCCGGTTAAAATAATGAATTATTAAAAATATATAATTCTTTGAAAAGTGACCGATTATAAAAGTTGAGTAGTGTATAGGGAAAATCTTTAAAAAATCTCAGAAACCGAGTGGTCAGTTTTGACTAAACTTCACATGGATGATACTTATGTGAATGTTTTTCAAACTTGTTAAAATTAGGTCAACATGGCAAGGTGGCCACCATAGAAAAATCTTTAAATTGCTTCTTGTAAATTGGGTACCTAGGGCCATGGGTCCAAATCCCAATGGATTTTTTTGTGATTTTAACTCTAATGGCCAAAATAGAGTCGGGCTTATGCCATGGTCTTTTGTCCGTCGATGCAGTCGTTCGTAAAGTTATTGCCTTTGAATTTATGAAATTTGCTATAGTTTGTCTGTCGACACTCTGGTGCCTCCAGTTTCATCCGATCTTTACCAAACTTTACCATATTGTTAATATCTATAAAACCTCGGAAAAGTTAAAAAACAGCCGGATTGGAAAAGTAACACCGGAGTTATGGCCCTTGAATTAACGAAAATTACTATAGTGTGTCTTGCCAGCACTCTAGCGCCTCCATTTTGCATCCTACTTTTACCAAATTCCAATCATTGCCAGATTGTTGATATTGATAAAGCTCAGTCAAATTTGATACCAGCCAGATCAAACAAGTAACACCAAAGTTATGGCCCTTGAATTATTGGAAAATGTGTTCCTTTTTCATTCCATCTTTACCAAACTTTACCAGATTTTTATGATAAGATCTTCATTTTGCCGTATTTCAGCAAAACTGCAGGGATGATCAGTATCAAGCCTAGTTGTGCATATTGTCTCCTTGTTGAATGATTTTTGGCAGAGTTGTGGCCCTTCTAAAGGTTTTGCTACACAAACTTTGTCCGGACTAGTTCTCCTGAAGCCCTGTCCGGATTTCAGAGAAACGTAGGGATGATCAGTACAAAGCCAACATATCATTGTTGTTTTCCAGTTGAATGATTTTTGGCAGAGTTATGGCCCTTTTAAGGTTTTAATACACTAACTTTTTCCGGACTAGTTCTCCTGAACCCCTGACCGAGTTACAGCAAAACTTAAGGATGATCAAACTTAAGGATGATCAAATTCAAGCCTAGTTGTGCATATCATCGGTGTGTTCCAGTTGAATGATTTTTCGCAGATTTATGACCCTTTTAAGGTTTTAATACACTAACTTTGTACAGACTAGTGCTCCTGAACCCCCAGCTGGATTTCAACGAAACTTGGCAGGAATGATCAGTACCAAGCCTAGTTGCACAAGTCCTTGCCATGTTCCGGTTTAATGCTTATTGACAGATGGCCCCTTATACACAAACTTTATCCGGACTAGTTTTCCCGAATCTCTGGTTGGATTTCAGTGAAACATGGCAGGAATGATCAGTACCAAGCCTAGTTGCGCATGTCATTGTTGTGTTCTGGTTGAATGATATTTGGAGGAGTTGTGGCTCTTTAAAACGTTTTAATACACAAACTTTGTCCTGACTAGTTCTCCTGAACCACCGGCTTTCAACGAAATTGCCTGGATTTCCATGGAACTTCGAAGTGCCACATCTTTGTCGTACTCCATTTTAATGATTTTTGGCAGATTTATGTCCCTTTCTCCTAAAAACAACCGCTAGTTCTAATTTAGTATTATTTATTATAGTGGATATTTAGGGACTGGAAGTACAACAATTATATAAAATGAGTTTAGCGGTCGCCTGCATCAAGGGGCCCCTCTACAGGCGGTCAAAACCTATTTTATAATTGTTGTGCCGCGAGTTCCTAAATAAGCATACCAAATTAGAACTAGGGCCGCTTGTTAATTTGTTAGCATGGCTGACTCCTTGGAGTCGTGTACACTGCAATTTCTGAATATGGACTTTTTGGGTTAGGAGCTTTACCGTTTTCGGCAATGTAGTCCCCTTTAACTACCTCAAATACAGCTTAATTTGATAAGGTGACTGACATGAACGTTATGTATACCGAGTAATATAACTACTGATTGTGAAATAATGAAATAATTGTAATTGTATACAGTATAAACGTGTCTTTTTAGTAGATTTACCGAAATATTATGCGCATTAATACACTAGTTTTTGGACGAGGAGCTTTACGCACTTCGAGAATGCACTTTGAGAATTTAGTTCCTTTAACTGCCTCAAGTATAACTAAATTTCATAAGGTGACACATGAACGTTATATATATCGAATAATATAACTACTGATTGTGAATAATTGTCATTGTATACAGTATATACGTGTCTTTTTTGAAAAAGGAACTGAAATACTATGCACAATAATAAACGCATAAATATTTTATGAATGGATTTCAATAGCGTAGTATGTCGAACATCTCATTAATATTAATTCATTTGATTCGATAGTACAGCAGAAACTCGATAATTATCCATTAATTCAGAACTATTAATTTGAAAATGTACACCGACGAAAATTAAGCAATAAATTAACACATTTTCCCCTCCAGTTTCTAAACCAGTAAGCTAACCATGCCGCTCATGCGTGACCTAGATAACAAATTGGGAAATGTCCGTAATTATTGTAGTTATTGTGCCTAATACTTTGAGAAATAGTATGGCATCTGCTACAAATAAATACACAAGTTGATGAAAAGAATTTGTCAAGAAGTGCTCAGTTCTACTACCAACAACAATAAGGTAAACAAATCAAATAGTTTAAAGGGACACACAGCAATCTTTGCAGGCAGTTTGTCACAACTCTGAGATCGACAATTATTATTGACATAAAACTACATTATCCTGCTATTAGGGTTGTGTTTTCTTTCCACTTTGAGATAAAATACCATTTTTGGCATTCAAAACACATTAATGCATGAAAAAAGTTCGTAATTGATGGTAATTCGATTGATTGTTTGTGAAATTTCCGTGCCGTAAAAGAGCATAGTCCTAGTAGTTTGGATGGTAGATAATTTCGGATAATTTTTTTTTTTTTTTTTTTTTTACATAATCAAATCAGAAAAACTGAACTTTACAAATACATGTTGGTGGAAAAAAAAATAAATATGTATAGATACAGATATAAAGTATATTTCTATTCATTATTAGCTCGACTATTCGTAGAATAAGAGCTTATGTAATCACCCCGGGGTCGGCGTCAGCGTTGCACATCAAGGTTTGCGTGTAAGCTGTGTTTACAAGTTAAGTCTTACATTTCTTATCCTAGCACAACCAAATTTGGCCATGGGCTTCCTTATAGCAGTATCTTCAGGGCTGCATAAGCAATTTTGGTTCCTGTAACCCATGGGTTCCCATGGAACCCAAATTATGATAGCCCATAAAATGTGTCCCATTTCACATAAAATTTTGCGTGTAAGCTGTGTTTACAAGTCTATATCTCTTACAATTCTTACCCTAGCACAACCAAATTTGGCCATTAGCTTCCTTATAGCATTATCTTAAGGGCTGCTTAAGTAATTTTGGTTCCGGTAAACCCTGGGCTCCCATGGAACCCAAATTCTGATAGCCCTTAAAATGTGTCTGTTTCACATCAAATTTTGCGTGTAAGCTGTGTTTACAGGTGTATATATCTCTTACATTTCTTGTCCTAGCTGAACTAAATTTTGGAATTGGTTTCCTTATAGTATGTTGTAAAGGGTTGGGTAAGTAATTTTGTCTTTTGTCCACCCCCCCACACCCTCCACACCCTCCACACTTTTTTTTTTTTTTTTTTTACATATTTCTGTGTTGTTTTAGTCAATTCTTACACATATATGTTGCCCCCTCCCAAACACCGCCTCTCACCCCTCAATTCTTACACATATATGTTGCCCCCCACCCAACACACACCCGCCTCACCCCCGCTCCCGTTCCCCCCACCCCCACTTGAAACTCTAATTTTTAGGTCTGCTGGCCAAGAGTTGGGATGGCGAGTTGTCCGTCGTCCGTCCGTCGTCCGTCGTCCGTCCGTTGTTAACTTTTGTCTTGTGAACATGATAGGGCCTTCAGTTTTCATCCGATCTTTACCAAACTTTAACAGGTTGTTAATATCAATGAAACCTCGGACAAGTTTGAAAACCAGCCAGATCGGAATAATTTCACCGGAGTTATGGCCCTTGTTTTGCTGAAAAATGCCATATTAAGCCTTGTGAACACTACCATCTTCATTTTTTATTTGATCTTTACCAAACTTGCACAGATTGTTAACATCAATAAAAGCTTGGTCAAGTTCGAAAACCAGCAAAATCGGATCGGTAACACCGGAGTTATGGCCCTTGTTTTTTCTGAAAATTGCTGTTTTCTGCCTTGTGAACGCTCTAGCACCTTCATTTATTATTTGATCATTACTAAACTTGCACAGATTGTTAATATCAATGACAGCTCGGACAAGTTTGAAAAAAAGCCTAATCGAATCAGTAATACCGGAGTTATGGCCCTTGATTTCTCTGAAAATGGCTATTTTCTGCCTTGTGAACGCTCTAGCACCTTAATTTATTATTTGATCGTTACCAAACTTGCACAGATTGTTAATACCATTATAGCTTGAACAAGTTGGAAAATCAGCCAAATCGGATCAGTACCACTGGAGTTGTGGCCCTTGTTTTTTCTGAAAAATGGAATTTTCTGCCTTGTGAACACTCTAGCACCTTCATTTATTATTTGATCTTTACCAAACTTGCACAGATTGTTAATATCAATGAAAGCTCGGACAAGTTCGAAAACCAGCCAGATCGGAATAATTTCACTAGAGTTATCATATGGCCCTTGTTTTGCTGAAAAATGCCATATTAAGCCTTGTGACTATATATCTTTGTGAACACTCAAGCACCCGCATTTATTATTTGATCTTTACCAAACTTGCACAGATTGTTAATATCAATGAAATCGTGGACAAGTTAAAAAAACAGCCAAATCGGATCAGTAACACTGGAGTTATGGCCCTTGTTTTTCTGAAAATTGCTATTTTCTGCCTTGTGAACGCTCTAGCACCTTCATTTAGTATTTGATCTTTACTAAACTTGCACAGATTGTTAATACCAATTATACCTTGAACAAGTTAGAAAATCAGCTGAATTGGGTCAGTAACACCAGAGTTATGACCCTTGTTTTTAGCTCAACTGATCTGAGATCAGCGGAGCTTATGCCGTGTCAGTCCGTCCGTCCGTCTGTCCGTCTGTCTGTCTGTCCGTAAACTTTTATTTGTAGCGACTTCTCCTCTGAAACTACTGGATGGATATTCATGAAACGTTGCAGAAATGTTGCCCATGAAGTCTAGTTGATCATAGCAAATATTCATGTTGATGTGAAATCCAAGATGGCCGCCAAGCTAAAAATAGATTTTTAAAATACATGTTTGTTGCGACTACTTCTATAAAACTGTTGTAAGTGATATTGATATGGGACTTTTTCTAAAATGAACTGCATGACATGATGTTGATCCTTGTCGAAAATTATTTTGATTCGACGTTAAACATGGCTGCCAGTGGCCATCTTTGTTAACATAGAGTTATATAGTAAAACTTGTAGCGACTACTCCTCTAAACTACTTGGTGGATTTTCATGAAACTTTACAGGAATGTTGCTCTTGATTTCTTATTAATCCTAGCAAAATTTCAGGTTGGCCAACAATTCAAGATGGCCTCTACAGCTAAAAATAGATTTAAAAAAATAAGTTTGTAGCGACTACTTCTTGCAAAATATGTGATATTGATATGGGACTTTTCTAAAATGATCAGCATGACCTTATGTTGATCCTAGTCGAACATATTTTTTTTCGACGTTAAACATGGCTGCCAGTGGCCATCTTTGTTTACATAGAGTTATATAGTAAAAACTTTTAGCGACTACTTCTCTGAAACTACTTGACGGATGTTCATGAAACTTCACAGGAATGTTGCTCTTGATGTCTAGTTGATCCTAGCAAAGTTTCAGGCTGCCCGGAAACTCAAGATGGCCGCCACGGCTAAAATTAGATTTAAAATAAATAAATTTGTAGCGACTACTTCTTGAAAACTGTAAGGATATTGATATGGGACGTTTTCTAAAATGATCAGCATGACATGATGTTGATCCTTGTCGAAATTTATTTTGATGCGACTTTAAACATGGCCACTAGCTGCCATCTTTTTTTACATAGAGTTATATAGTAAAAACTTGTAGCGACTACTCCTCTGAAACTACTTGACGGATGTTCATGAAACTTCACAGGAATGTTTCTCTTGATGTCTAATTGATCCCGGATTTATTTTAGGTCGGCCGGAAATTCAAGATGGCCGCCATGGCTAAAAACAGATTTAAAAAAAAAGCTTGTAGCGACTACTTCTATAAAACTGTAAGTGATATTGATATGGACTTTTTCAAAAATGATCAGCATGACATGATGTTGATCCTTGTCGAAAATTATTTTGAATCGACATTAAACATGGGCGCCAGTGGCCATCTTTGTTTACATAGAGTTTGTATAGTAAAAATTGGAAGCGACTACTCCTCTGAAACTACTTGACGGATTTTCATGAAACTTCACACTAATGTTGCTCTTGATGTCTAGTTGGTTCTAGCACAATTTCCGGTCCCACGGAATTCAAGGTGGCCACCACGGCACATAGATTTTTAAAAACAAGTTTGTAGCGACTACTTCTTGAAAACTATAAGTGATATTGTGATATGGGACTTTTTCTAAAATGATCAGCATGACCTGATGTTGATCCTAGTCGAACATTATTTTGATTCGACGTTAAACATGGCTGCCAGTGGCCATCTTTGTTTACATAGAGTTATATAGTAAAAACTTGTAGCGACTACTTCTCTGAAGTACTTGACGGATGTTCATGAAACTTCACAGGAATGTTGCTCCTGATGTCTAGTTGATCCTAGCAAAATTTCAGGCTGCCCAGAAATTCAAGATGACCGCCACAGCTAAAACAAGATTTAAAATAAATTTGTAGCGACTACTTCTTGAAAACTGTAATTGATATTGATATGGACGTTTTCTAAAATGATCAGCATGACATGATGTTGATTCTTGTCGAAATTTATTTCGATGCGACTTTAAACATGGGCGCCAGTGGCCATCTTTGTTACATAGTTTGTATAGTAAAAATTGGTAGTGACTACTCCTCTGAAACTACTTGACGGATTTTCATGAAACTTCACAGGAATGTTGCTCTTGATGTCTAGTTGGTCCTAGCACAATTTCAGGTCGGCCGGAAGTGATATTGATATGGGACTTTTTCTGAAATGATCATGCAGCATGACAAGATGTTGATCCTTCTCGAAAATTATTTTGATTCAACATTAAACATGGCTGCCAGTGGCCATTTTTGTTTACCTAGAGTTATATAGTAAAAACTTCAACTTGCAGCGACTACTCCTCTGAAACTACTTGACATATTTTTATGAAACTTCACAGGAATGCTGATCTAGCTATCAAAATCTATCAGTAGAGCTTCAAGGTCATTGACCTCTTGTTTTCTGAAAATTTCTGTTTTCTGCCTTGTGAACTCTCTAGCACCTACATTTATTATTTGATCTTTACCAAACTTGCACAGATTGTTAATATCAATGAAAGCTCGGACAAGTTTGAAAACCAGCCAAATCGGATTAGTAACACCGGAGTCATGGCCCTTGTTTTTTCTGAAAATTGCTATTTTCTGCCTTGTGAACGCTCTAGCACCTTCATTTATTATTTGATCATTACCAAACTTGCACAGATTGTTAATATCTATTATAGCTTGAAGAAGTTCAAAAATCAGCTGAATTGGGTCAGTAACACCAGAGTTATGGCCCTTGTTTTTTTTGAAAAATGGAATTTACTGCCTTGTGAACATCCTAGCACCTTCATTTATTAATTGATCTTTACCAAACTTGCACAGATTGTTAGTATCATTGGAAGCTCAGAGAAGTTCGAAAACCAGCCAGATCGGAATAATTTTACTGGAGTTATGGCCCTTGTTTTGCTGAAAAATGCCATATTAAGCTTTGTGAACACTCTAGCACCTTCATTTATTATTTGATCGTTACCAAACTTGCACAGATTGTTAATACCAATTATAGCTTGAACAAGTTTGAAGATCAGCTGAATTGGGTCAGTAACAACATAGTTATGGCCCTTTTTTTTCTCTGAAAAATGGCATTTTCTGCCTTGTGAACACTCTAGCACCTTCATTTATTATTTGATCTTTACCAAACTTGCACAGACTGTTAATATCAATGAAAGCTCGGACAAGTTTGAAAACCAGTTACAGAGGATTTATGGCTCTTGATTTAGTTAAAAATGCTATATTTTGCCTCGTTAATACGGTAGGGCCTTCATTTTTCATCTGAATGTTACCAAACTTCACCAGATTATTTAGTTATGGCCCTTGATTTAGTTAAAAAGCTGTTTTTTGCTCGAAACTTAAGAAAACATAAATAGCAGTCACTCGCTTCATTGATGTTATGAGAGCCATGTTAGCCAGTAGAGCATCTACAGGCCAGGCCCTCTTGGGCCTCTTTTTTTTTTTTACATATTTCTGTGTTGCTTTTGTCAATTCTTAAACATGTTGCCCCCTTCCCCCCACCAGCCTCCCCTCCCCCGCCACTCCCAACCGCCCCTGTCCCTACCACACACTCGAAACTAGAATTGTTTTTGACATTTCTGTGTTTTTTGGTCAATTTTTACACATAGCTTCTTACACATATGTTGCTCCCTCCCCCTGCTGCTCTTCCCCCCCGCGCAGTCACACTCGAAACTCTTTTTTTGTTTTTACATATATCTGTGTTGTTTTGGTAATTTCTTATACATAGCTTCTTACACATATATGTTGCCCCCTCCACGCCCCAGGTTCTGAGTTTGATTAATACATATGTAACAAATGTGTGGTATAAAAGCGAATAAAGACTAATTTCCAATAAGAGAAAAATATTTGACCTTTCCATTTTAAATCAAGGCCTGTCCATTTTCAGAAGCAACAAGCCCTGGGCCTGTCTCTTAAAGACACATTTCCCAACTGAATGTAGTCGTTGAAAAATCATGGATAGCATGCTTTTAAACTGCTTACTTCTTGCTGACTGATTACCACAGAGACATTATATTGAGGCGCCATCACAGTTTTTTCTTTTCAGTTACTATTACCTTAGTTTTTGATAAAAAAAATATTGTAACTAAAAACACTAGATTGTTTATTATGGGGGAGCATATAGTCGCCGCTTTTTCCGTCCGTCCATGTGTGCATCCGTGCGTCACACTTTTTGTAGCATAACTTAAAAAGTATGGTTGATTAAAGTTGGTGTGAATGATTAGGACAGTGAGACGGAGTGCAGTTCATAGGAACTTCACTGCTTTTTTAATTATCTCCTTTTTTTTTGAAAAATGTTTTCCAGAACATATTAGAGTTCCGTACGGATTCATTTTGAATAGAAATCACACTAAACATTATTTTTTTCTGTTTAACTTTCATGATGCATCCATCGGTTCTACCAATTCTCTTGTTATGATTAATATCAGAAAACAAACAACACATGAACTAGAAGCGATAATTTTACTGCACCATATATTAATATTAGTTCCTCCTATGGCCCATATGAGGTTGTACATATGGATTTGGCAACCACTGTCTACACTGTTCAACAACACACTTAGGCATGATTTCTCTGTGATGCCAGGTGTTGTCTCCATTTCTGGCAGTACTTTTCTTCACAATATATCTTGGGTCGTTCCATAAAATCCAGTTTAATGAATTCATATAAGATTTGGTTGAATTCCGACAAGCGGTTTCTGAGAAAAAGTCGTCAGAAGCAAAAGATAACGAGTTTCTTGCATTTGAGATTTACTAAAACATGGCAGAGAACTAACTGATAATAGAGTAATTGTTAACACGGGTCTTTTAAGAAAATTCATCTATACATTGTTGTTTTAACATATATACAGTGCACATGAAATGCAAAACGGTTATATTTTTTACTGCATTATTATACTCTTTATGGGACGGGCCTCATCCTTTGACAAAACACTAATAATCTCAATTTCCTTGTGCAATGTATTTCTAACAGCGATTTACAGTTACCTATATATATATTGTCTCCCCCCACACCCCCAAATACAATAGGCTCGAAATGTGTCTTTAAAATAATTGCCTGTGAGCACTGACATTCTCGAAAACCAAAACCGACGCGGTGCAAAAAATAATTCCGTCCCAAGTATTTTTCAGTACAATAAAAATCTCCTGTTCTAAGCATCAACATTTTATTTTAATATGCCACACCTGTAAAAATTTAACATAACCTTTAACCTCACCAAGAAGACCGACACTGTTCAATCTTGGCGACTCTCAGGACCTTCAGTCCTTTGATTTGATTTGTTATTTGTTTTTTTGCAATGTTTTAAAAGAAGTACTGTTGGGAATTTTATGACAACCCTTGATATAAGAGCCATTCATCCGTCTGTCCGTTATATATAAAAACTTGTTTATAAATGCATTCATTCAGTGCTAGTTAATTTTCCATTTGCAGACAATCGGCCGGATTTAAAAAAAAGGAAGTATTGGAATAAAAGTTTGCCAATATTGGTTGCACTGTGTTTTTTTGCAACTTTTTTTGAATGTTTTTCCGGATTGAATTTTTAAATTCAATGTTGATGACTTATGAATTAAGTGAATAGTCTCAAGTTATTGACATTGGGAATTATGAAATATGTCTTGGATATTAATACAGCTATTGATGTAGTTCGGATACATGTGAAAGTATTTTTAAATAATTTGATAAATTGTTGGATTTATGTCTCCCCCACTTTGTGACAAACTTTGTCCAAACTAGTTCTCCTGAACCCCTGGCTGGATTTCAACTAAACTTGGCAGGGATGATCAGTACCAAGCATTGTTGTGCATATTTTTGCCATGTTCCGGTGGACTGATTTTTGGCAGAGGTATGGCTCTTTAAAAGTTTAAATCCACAAACTTTGTCTCCAGACTAGTTCTCCTGAACCTAGTTGAACAAATTGTCATCATGTTGCGGTTGAATAATTTTTGTTTGGTGGAGTTGTGGCCCTTAAAAGGTTTTAATACTCACACGTTTCCGTACTAGTTCTCCTGAACCCCCCCCCCCCCCCCCCCCCCCTACTGGATTTCAGTAAAACTAGTTGCGCACGTCGCTGATGTGTTCCGGTCAAATTGTTTTTGACAAAGTTATGGCCCTTTAAATGTTTTAATACACAAACTTTGATTGGACTCGTTCTCCTGAACCCCTGGCCAGCAGGTACCAAATGCACCAATGTAACGGTTACCCCTTTTTCAGTACCAATCCTATTTGCACATATCAACGCTGTGTTCCCTTGATATGGGTCTTTTTCTAAAATGGTCAGAATCACATGATGTTGGTCATTGTCGAAAATGATTTTGATTTAACGTCAAACATGGCTGCCAACGGACATCTTTGTTTACATAAGAGTTATATAGTAAAAACTTGTAGCGACTACTCCTCTAAAACTGCTTGAAGGATTTTCATTAAACTTAACGAAACATTGCTCTAGATTTCTTGTTGATCCTAGCAAAATTTCAGGTCTGCCAAAAATTCAAGATGGTCGCCATGGCTAAAAAACAAATTTTTAGCGACTACTTGAAAACTATAAGTGATATGGGACTTTTCTAAAATGATCAGCATGACATGATGTTGGTCCTTGTTGAAAATCTTTTTGATTCAAAATTAAACATTGTTGACAGTGGCCATCTTTGTTTACCTAGAGTTATATACTGAAAGGAAAAAGAAACGCATAATGGGTATTTCCACTATATATTGTATGTTTAATATGCTACTGCTAATGGAATAGTACAGGGCGACATTAGGCCTGTCCTTTCTTGAAGAAGGTTTAAACAGCACCAAATGCACCAATGTAACGGTTACCCCTTTAAAGTTTCATTATCAACTGAATGCGCATTTGGCTCAAGCAGGTGAGGCTTTAATTGTTGCAATCTATTAACATTAAAAATACTGAAATGGCTTGACTTTTTCAAGCAAAACTTTCGTGTAACAAAGTATACTTTGATTAAAATGTCTACTACATGGCAGAGTTGTCCTTTCTGTAATTAGTTGTAACCCGTTTTTGTACAAAACTCTTTGAGATATATCTGGAATAATTACGTGAAATTGGGTGTATATAATAGCATAGTATAGGCAATTTTGTGGTTATGCGTTTCTTTATCACTGTCTCAAAGACCAGACAAATTAGCCCTTCAATATGCCATTAAATTAAAATCTAACCCTTCAAACCCAACTTTCAATAATGTTTTTAATCCAAGTTATGAACCTCTTTTTGATCGAAAACCGAAGGCCATTCGACCATTTGGTCTTCGTATTAAACCAAAATTAAGAGACACTGAAATAGACCTAAACTTGAATGCCAAGTACAAAGTACCACAAATTCCACCGTGAAATTCGGAAACACCAATAGTTATTTTTGATCTTTGTAATAGTAACAAATCCAGTACAGACCCTACTGTCTTTCAAAGCAAATTTAATGAAATTAAATCGAAATACAGTAACTTTCAACATATATACACAGATGGTTCTAAAGATGGAGATAAGGTAGCTGCAGCAGCTGTTGTTCATATACACAGCATAAAGAGCCGCCTGCCTGACAAGGCCTCTATCTTTTCAGCTGAACTTAAGGCAATTGAACTTGCCTTAAATTATATTCAGGAATCTGATGATGACCATTTTGTAATCTTTTCTGATTCCCTTTCATCTCTTAAAGCACTGGGTAATATGAAACATGATAACCCAGTTGTGCTTCAGCTTTTTTGAAAAGTACAATTCTCTTATAGTTGATAATGTTATTAGCTCTACTGGCCAAGGGCCAGCAGAGCTTATGGGATGCTGTGTTGTCCGTCGTCCGTCGTCTGTCTGTCGTCTGTCGTCTGTCGTCCGTTAACTTTTCTTCAAACGACTTCTCCTCAGAAACCGCTTGGCTAATTTTGACCAAACTTCACGTGCATGATCCTTAGATGAATGTTTTTTAGATTTGTTAAAATTAGTTCAACGCTACATCCAAGATGGCTGCCATTACCATATATAGTCGAAACCTTAAAAAATCTTTTTCTCCAGAACCGCTGGACAGATTTCAACAGTTTTTCTTTTAAAATGATCGCCAACGCCTAGACTATCAAGATTGTTCAAATAAAGTCCCCGGGGTCAAAAATGGCCGTGCCCCGGGGGTCCAAAATTTGTATATTGAGGTTTTGCATGTTTTTCATATAGACATATAGGATTTTTTTTTAAAAAATCTTCTTCTCTGAAACCACAAGGCACAGAGCTCTCATGTATTACATGTAGCATCAGCTTATGGTCCTCTACTAAGTTTGTTCAAATGGTGACCCTGGGGTCAAATTTGTCCCCGCCCCGGGGGTCACAGTTTTACATAGACTTAAAAAGGATTTTTCTTAAAAAAAATCTTCTTCTCAGAAACTACAACAGCCAGAGGTTTGATATTTTGCATTTACTATAAGCTTATGGTCCTTTACCAAGTTTGTTCAAATGGTGACCTTAGGGTCACATTTGGCCCCGCCCCAAGGGTCACATGTTTTACATAGACATGTATAGGGAATTCTTCAAACGACTTCTCGTCAGAAACCGCTTGGCTAATTTTGACCAAACTTCAAATGGATGATCCTTAGATGAATGCTTTTTAGATTTGTTAAAATTAGGTCGGCGCTACATCCAAGATGGCTGCCATTACCATATATAGTCGAAACCTTAAAAAATCTTCTTCTCCAGAACCGCTTGACAGATTTCAACAGTTTTTCTTTTAAAATGATCGTCAACGCCTAGACTATCAAGTTTGTTCAAATAAAGTCCCCGGTGTCAAAAATGGCCGTGCCTTGGGGGTCAAAAGTTTGTATATTGAGGTTTTGCATGTTTTTCATATAGACATATAGGAAAAAAGTTTAAAAAATCTTCTTCTCTGAAACCACAAGGCACAGAGCTCTCATGTATTACTTGTAGCATCAGCTTATGGTCCTCTACTAAGTTTGTTCAAATGGTGACCCTGGGGTCAAATTTGTCCCCGCCCCGAGGGTCACAGTTTTACATAGACTTATATAGGATTTTTTTTTTTTAAATCTTCTTCTCGGAAACTACAAGTGCCAGAGGTTTGATATTTTACAATTATTATAAGCTAATGGTCCTTTACCAAGTTTGTTCAAATGGTGACCCTGGGGTCACATTTGGTCCCGCCCCAAGGGTCACATGTTTTACATAGACATGTATAGGGAAAAACTTAAAAAATCTTCTTCTCTGAAACTGCAAGAGCCAGAGGTTTAATATTTTGCTGTTGCTATAAGCTTATGGTCCTTTACCAATTTTGTTCAAATGCTGACCCTGGGGTCACATCTGGCCCCGCCCCATGGGTCACAGTTTTACATAGACTTATATAGGAATTTTTTTTTAAAAATCTTCTCGGAAACTACAAGAGCCAGAGGTTTGATATTTTGCATTTACTATAAGCTTATGGTCTTTTACCAAGTTTGTTCAAATGGTGACCCTCGGGTCACATTTGGCCCTGCCCCAAGGTTCACATTTTTTACATAGACATGTATAGGAAAAAACTTAAAAAATCTTCTGAAACTGCAAGAGCTAGAGGTTTAATATTTTGCATTTGCTATCTACCAATTTTGTTCAAATGGTGACCCAGTTTTACATAGGCTTGTATAGGGAAAAACTTTAAAAAATCTTTTTCTCTGGAACTGCAAGTCAGCCAGAGGTTTAATTTTTTGCATTTGCTTTAAGCTTATGGTCCTCTACCAAGTTTGTTCAAATGGTGACCCTGGGGTAAAATTTGACCCCACTCCGCACAGTTTTACATAGACTTATATAGGAAACACATTAAAGTCTTCTCTGGAACTACATAAGAGCCAGAGGTTTAATATTTTGAATTTACTATACTCTTATGGTCCTTTACCAAGTTTTGTTCAAATGGTGACCATGGGTTCACATTTGAACAAAACTTGGTTAACGTTTTACATAGACTTGTATAGGGAAAAACTTAAAAAGTTTCTGAAACCACAATTCACACAGCTCTCGTATAATACATGTAGCCCTGCAGTCACATTTGGCTCTGCCCAAGGTGTTGCTCTCTAGCGCCTTCATTTTGTATTTGATATTTACCAAACTTTGTCAGTGTCTTAAACTGTCTATATCAATGTTGTTATACACAACAGATAGACCGTGAGCCACACACTTTTTTGTTACCATCTCAAGGGACAAATTCTTACTAGTACCATGTTATTGAGTACCTTGTAGAGAAACAAAAAATCCATGATAGCAGTGTGAACAGGTTAGCTGATTCCTGTTATTAGAGTTATCTCCCCCTTTTAAGCAAAACTCTTGTTTCTTTAAAAAAATTGTTTTCGCTGAAACTAGAAGAGCTACAGGTCTTATATTTTGCATGTATTATTTATGAAGGGTCCTCTACCAAGTATTTATAAAATGGTGACCCCAGGGTCAAATATGTCCCAGCCCCGGGGGTAACATTTTTTCATACAGTTATATAAGAAATCTTTAAAAAATAAATGATTTTCTTTGAAACTGTAAGAGCTAGAAGTCCCATATTATGCATGAAGCATAAGCTTATGATCCACTAGCAAGTTTGTTAAAATGTTGACCCTGGGGTCATATTTGGCTCCGCCCCAGGGGTCACTTTTGTTAAAATCGTGACTCTGTGTCCAACTATGGCCCGGTTCTGGGGTAAAAGTTTTACAAAGAGTTATATAGGAAAGTCCATAAAAATATTCTTTTTCTGATACTACAAGAGCTAGAGGTCTAATACGATGCATGTAGCATAAGAGTATCGATCTCTACCAATTTATTTTGTTAAAATGGTGATCTTATGTCAAATGTCGCCCGGTCCCGTGGGGTCACATATATTTACATAGAGTTATGTATGAACGTCTATAAACATCTTCTCTGAAACTACAAGAGCTAGAGGTGTAATAAGCTACATGTCGCTTAAGATTATTGTCCTGTACCAAATAATTTAAATGGTGTCCCTTGAATCAAGCCTGGAATCAAATTTGGCCCTGTCCCGTGGGTCACACTATAACATTGAATTATATAGGAAAACATATTCAAACAGCTTCTCTGATACTTCAAAAGCTAAATAATAGTTCGCATGTACCATAAGCTTATGATCCTCTACCTAGTTTGTTCAAATGGCGACAATGGGGTCAAATATGGCCACTACGGGGGTCACAGTTTTACAGATTTATATAAAGAAATTGTTGTTGTTTCTTAAAACATGAGAGCAATTTGAGACTAGGCGAGTGGGTCTCTTGTTTATGGTTTGAAGTTGTACACTTTTCATAAAATCGCTTCAAAAGATTTAAGCGAACTGAAATATATAGAGAATGTGACTTTTGATAAGGTACTACATTATGAAGACTTAACCATTTTACAAATCGCATATTGAATAAACCACGAACTAAAATCACAAAGTAGACCACTGCATTTTCGACAAATTGCAAAAAAAAAACAGAAAGAAAAAGAAAAGGCATTTTACGGTTTAACTGTTGATTTTTAGGTGTTTGTTATACACATTTTAAAATAACCCGCCAAATTACGACAAAATTACACTACAAAAACAGTTCATCTCATATAATAATGCATATATGTGTCGCTTAAAAGTATATGTTTATTCATGGGTTTTTGTAATATCCGTAATTGAATAAGTGTATAATGAATTATCCATTTTTGTTATTTTTGTCTGGCTGGTTAAAGCTTTTTATATTGTATCTATAGAGTTTTGATTCTCAAACGATGTAAGTTATATATATACCTGGTGGTCAGTAGGTTTAGAAACGATGTACATGTTGTAAAATGTGGCTGTTGTTTGCGGGATAGCTACCTGCAGTAGCACCTGTATGTCGGATATAGCTTTTAGAGTAAACATCAGTAAACTAACCGTGATCACTAAATGTAATCTATCTCGATGTACTGGGTACCGATTCTTATCTGGAAGCGTTTATTTTTTTTTATATCTTATATGTATGTTATATTGTCACATCAAGTTATATTATTTAAATCAGATAATATGTAATGAGTATTCTTAATTGTCTTGTTTTATCCCAATGCATTAATTGCCAAGTTTATCAAAACAGCAATGGGCTGGGCATATATAAGTGCTAACGTGCTAGATAAGAGAGACCGGTGTGAACCCAGCTTCTTGGATATAACCTTTGTGACGGATTAACATTTTAGCTGTATGTACTTTAATGCAGTCATTCTGTATGAGCGCATACATCCTGTTGATGCTGCTGATAGCACGGGGGACTTTAAATTCAGAGGACCCTGGTTCAAGCCTCACCGGAGCCAGTGAATTTTGTCGGTGTATTCTTGGTCAAGACACTTTTACCCTCGTCCGTCGGATGGGGACGTAAACCAGGCGATCCCGTGTATCGCTTGTTTTTTTCTCCCATCATGTCAAGAAACATAGGTGTCTATTCGTCAGTAGAGCAGGTTCCTAAATGCCTATATAATATATATCCCCAACCCCTCAACCCACCCACCCACACACACACACACACACTCCCTCTCTCTCTTCAATACTTCTTCTTTTTTATGTAATAATCATTCCACTTGCACTTGCATGTGCAAAAGTTGGGTTAATGCTTACTATCCTAGGTTAATTCCATACTCTAAATCAAGTACGGAGAACATCACAACCTATGTTTAGATACATATCTTTTTAGATACATATCCTAAGCAGGTGATATTGTAACAACTGCACCAATACTAACAAATAGTTGCCATGGTAAGTAGTTAGTACAGTGATCTGGGTATCACCCTAAAGATATTTCTTCGTCGACGCCGTGTGGTTCCCGGGCAAGAATATGACCACTGCATATCCAGGCATAGGGGTAAAATTTCCCCGAATTCATGTTAATTTTGTCATTTTTGTTCATTATTTTCATCATGAAACCTGATTTGATTCAGGTGCTACTTCAGTGGTGGCAGTGGTCGTAGCTCCAGCGAAAAATGGAGTGTTTACTAGAGAATTTGCAGCAACTCTGCAGTTCTGCAGGTAAGAAGGTTCTAGGCACATTCTGCTAATTTGTATCTAGATGTTAATGAAGAGTGAGCCGGGTTGAATGTTCATTCCTGTTGGCGCCATATAACATGTTTGTGTTGGTGCGCCGTAAAACCCCAATTCAATTCATCTTCGTCGATTCTTTTTTCAGTAACACAAAAATGGTTCGTGCAAATGCATATACTACTATTTTTACATGTCATATGCAGAATTCTTCATTGTGTTGTATATGGGTGGGGTAATTCAGGTGTAAAAATCCTTAAAATATGCATAAATTGTAATTTAAAAGTACTAAAATAACTTTAAGATTTTGCGTTGCAATATGCAATGTTTAATTCATGTAATTATGTGTAATACATAATCCAAATGTGTAATCATAATAAGTATTGCGATGACGCATACACCTAAAAAAGACTTTTGTTAAAAAAACACACGTTAAACTGCACATTTCCTTTATCTAGAATCCTTTGGACTATGTGTTGTCTGTGCAATATATGTATATATCAGAACATGTTAATACTATGTATGTTGCAGTTACTTTGAGGAAGGCTTATACTTCCAGTTTGGCATGTGTCTCAACTTATCAGGCTTACTGAACACATATGTGCAATGCCATGAACATTGCTTAGTACTTAATTTCATCAATGTATCATAACAATCCATTATTCATATTATAATATTATTTAAATCATGTAGAAAGGTTGTAAATTACTGATTCTTATAAGTTTACACGTATATTGTAAAAATATTAACTAAACTAAATGCATAAAAATGTGTCAATAGTGGGTGGGGTAAATTGACTTCTTATTTGAAGCAAAATAGAGATTTTAAACTGAATTCAGTGCTAAAAAAGAGCTTATTTACGCTTTATGTAACTCAATGAATTGTAAACTTAAATGCATCTTTAAAAAGTACATCAATAATTATTCACACAAGCATGACATTCAAAAATGAACATCAAAAACTTATATGAAAGCGCTACAATGATAACCTATTAATGTTCGATTTTTTTTTATATAAGCTACCTGTCCCAGACTGCTATCATGGAAAAATGTAATCTATATACATTGCTCTTTTCAAAAAGTGATGGTAGAATTTGTCCCTTGAGTTGGTAACAATATCGACACTTTTGGGTCCTGGCTCAAGGCCTAAGAGCCCACATTTCTTGAATAATCTTAACCAAACTTGCACAGATTGTATATGACCATAAGATTTCTAAGAAGTTTGATAATGTGCCAGTACTCAGGTGATCGACTTAGGGCCATCTTGGCCCTCTTGTTTTTATCTTTTATTACAATAATTTACATATTCTAGTTATGTTTATAACAAAACTCGTTAAAAAATACTATTTATAATTTAATAGTTAACTACTGTTTTCTAAAGGAAAGAAGGATCAATTAATTTTGCTCAATTCACAACTTTGAATACTGAGTTTGACACTTGTGAGTAGACACTAACTTCATGTTAGGGAATGAAAGATTTGTTTGATTTTTTTTTGTTTAATATAAATAATTTTATTGATTAAAAAGATCTTTATCAGTCTCTAAAGTTTTTACAAAGTTTCCTTCCGAAGATTGGTATAATAAAGCAGGGAGTAAATATACGTATACATAAGTATACTTTTTCCCTGAATAAAGTGTCATGCGACACTCTGGGCTACTGATTCTGAAGCTGGGCACCTAACTTTTGCAAGCAAGGGGCCCAGCTGGCTCCTAGTCCAAACATGTTGAGCTTTATCCCTGGTTTTTCTAGTAGACCTATTTGTCGAGAAGAAGTTGTCCTTGCCCGGTGCAGGATAGGGCATACACGTTATACTCTTTCATATTTATTACAAGGTGAGCAATTACCAGAATGTATACCCTGCTTTGCACCATTAACGGTCAAACACATCTTGTTGGAATGTGTAGACTTTGATCTTATGCGTCAAAGGTACTACAATGTTAATACTATGAAAGAGTTAATACTGTAGATTTTAGTCTTGTTTTAGATTTCCTGAAAAGAAATCAGACTATATAAATCATTATAATAATCAGACTTTATATAAATCATTGCAGTATGTTCTTATATATATCTTCTTACTTGTTTATACACCCGTTAACGGGGATAATAACTTGGCTCGATTGCTTACCACAACGATGACGTGTCGCGTAGAAAATCCAGGTCTGTGGCTCCAAGGTCAAGGTCACACTTTGAGGTCAAAGGTCAAAATAAAGTGCTTTCGTATCCAGTTAATAACTCTGACAATAATGGACCGATTTTCAAATAACTTGGCACAGGTGCTCACCACAACAGGGCACATAGATGTTTTTGCAAACAAAATCCAGGTCCGTGGCTCCAAGGTCAAGGTCACACTTAGAGGTCAAAGGTCAAATTGTGACCGGTCAATAACTCTGGCATTACGGGACGGATTTTCAGATAATTTGGCACAAGTGCTCACCACAACAAGACAACGTGTTGTGCACAAAATCCAGGTCCGTGGCTCCAAAGTGAAGGTCACACTTAGAGGTCAAAGGTCAAATTGTGTCTGGTCAATAACTTTTGCATTCCTGGATTGATTTTCAAATAACTTGGCACAACTTGGTATTAAAGAGAGTTGTCTGCCTTTGAGTTAGCAAACATGACATAAATTGTTACCTCTATAGCCTTTCCAATTTAAAGTCAATATTAACAATATTTTTACAGCTTGTGTGTAATTCTAAGATGTTCGACAAGTTCTTCAATCATGAATATCTGATGATATTGAAGGGAGTTATTTGCCCTTGAGTTGAAATATTTACATAGTTTGGACTTATTACCACTGTAGCACTTCCATTTTTAGCTCTACTGATCAGAGATCAGCAGAGCTTATGCCATGGTGCGGCGTCCGTCGTCCGTCTGTCCGTCTGTCTGTCTGTCCGTCTGTCCGTAAACATTTTTTTGTAGCGACTTCTCCTCTGAAACTACTGATTGGATTTTCATGAAACTTTACAGAAATGTTGCCCATGAAGTCTAGTTGATCCTAGCAAAAATTTATATTGATGTGAAATCCAAGATGGCCGCCAGATTTAAAAATAGGTTTTTAAAAAACAAGTTTGTAGCGACTTCTTCATGAAAACTATAAGTGATATTGATATGGGACTTTTTCTGAAATGATCAGTATGACATGATGTTGGTCCTTGTCAAAAATCGTTTTGATTCGACATTAAACATGGCTGCCAGCGGCCATCTTTGTTTACATACAGTTATATAGTAAAAACTTGTAGCGACTACTCCTTTGAAACTACTTGACAGATTTTCATGAAACTTTACAGGAATATTGCTCTTAATGTCTAATTGATCCTAGCAAAATTTCAGATCGACCAGAAATTCGAGATGGCCACCACAGCTAAAAATAGATTTTTAAAAAAGAAGTTTGTAGCGACTACGTCTTGAAAACTATAAGTGATATTGATATTGGACTTTTTGTAAAATGATCAGCATGACATGATGGTTATAAGAGTCAAACATTATTTTGATTCGACGTTAAACATGGCTGCCAGTGGCCATCTTTGTTTACATAGAGTTATATGATGAAAACTTGTTGTAGCGACTACTCCTCTGAAACTACTTGACGGATTTTCATGAAACTTCACAGGAATGTTGCTCTTGATGTCTTTTTGATCCTAGCAAAATTTCAGGTCGGCCGGAAATTCAAGATGGCTGCCATGGCTAAAAATAGATTTTCAAAATACAAGTTTGTAGCAACTACTACTTGAAAACTATAAGTGATATTGATATTGGACTTTTTGTAAAATGATCAGCATGACATGATGTTGGTCCTTGTCAAAAATTGTTTTGATTCAACGTTAAACATGGCTGCCAGCAGCCATCTTTGTTTACATAGAGTTATATAGTAATAACTTGTAGCGACAACTTCTCTGAAACTACTGGATGGATATTCATGAAACTTTACAGAAATGTTGCCCATAAAGTCTAGTTGAATCCTAGCAAAAATTCATGTTGATGTGAAATCCAAGATGGCCCCCAAAGCTAAAAATAGAGTTTTAAAATGCAAGTTTGTAGCGACTACTTCTTGAAAACTATAAGTGATATTGATATGGGACTTTTCCTAAAATGATCAGCATGACATGATGTTGATCCTTGTCAAAAATTGTTTTGATTCAACGTTAAACATGGCTGTTATATAGTAAAAACTTGTAGCGACTACTCCTCTGAAACTACCTGGCGGATTGTCATGAAACTTTACAGGAATGTTGCTCTTGATGTCTAATTGATCCTAGCAAAATTTCAGATCTGCCAGAAATTCAAGATGGCCGTCACAGCTAAAAATAGATTTTTAAAAAATAAGTTTGTAGCGACTGCTTCTTGAAAACTATAAGTGATATTTATATGGGACTTTTTCTAAAATGATCAGCATGACATGATGTTGATCCTTGTGGAAAATTATTTTGATTCGAAGTTAAACATGGCTGCCAGTGGCCATCTTTGGTTACATAGAGTTATATAGTAAAAACTTGTAGAGACTACTTCTCTGAAACTACTTGACGGATGTTCATGAAACTTCACAGGAATGTTGCTCTTGATGTCTCGTTGATCATAGAAAAATTCCAGGTTGGCTGGAAATTCAAGATGGCCGTCACAGCTAAAAATAGATTAAAAATAAACAAGTTTGTAGCGACTACTTCTTCAAAACTATAAGAGATATTGATATGGGACTTTTTCTAAAATGATCAGCATGACATGAGGTTGATCCTTGTGGAAAATTATTTTGATTCGACGTTAAACATGGCTGCCAGTGGCCATCTTTGGTTACATAGAGTTAAATAGTGAAAACTTGTAGCGACTACCTCTCTGAAACTACTTGACGGATGTTCATGAAACTTCACAGGAATGTTGCTCTTGATGTCTTGTTGATCCTAGAAAAATTTCAGGTCGGCCAGAAATTCAAGATGGCCGTCACAGCTAAAAATAGATTTAAAATAAATAAGTTTGTAGCGACTACTTCTTCAAAACTATAAGAGATATTGATATGGGACTTTTTCTAAAATGATCAGTATGACATGATGTTTGTCCTTGTTGAAAATCGTTTTGATTTGACGTTAAACATGGCTGCCAGCGGCCATCTTTGTTTACATAGAGTTATATAATGAAAACTTGTAGCGACTACTCCTCTGAAACTACTTGACGGATTTTCATGAAACTGCACAGGAATGTTGCTCTCAATGTCTTATTGATCCTAGCAAAATTTCAGATCGGCCGGAAATTTATGATGGCCGCCACGGTTAAAAATAGATTTTCAAAATACAAGTCTGTAGCGACTACTTCCTGAAATCAAAATCAATCAGTAGAGCTTCAAGGTCATTGACCTCTTGTTAGCTTGAGTTTTTTGAAGAAAAAGACAGTGCTATTGTCGTCACTTGATGGTCGTCGTCAGCATCTGTTCGTTTGCATCCAGGTTGAAGTTTGTATGTAATCTTGATTCTCCAAACTTGCTTTACATAATGGATTGAAACTTTACACATGAATTCATCATTAGACAACATCATACAACAGGTTCTATACTCATAAGTTTATTATAACAAAATTATTGCCCCTTTAATACCTCTTTAAATTTGGTAAGAGATTATAAAAAAGAATTCATCAATAGGGAAAAAACTTATAAACTTATCCACTGAAATATATGCATTTGGTAAGAGATTATAAAAAAAAATTCATCAATAGGGAAAAAACTTAAAACTTTGTTATCACTTGCATCAACTGAAATATATGCATTGAAAACAAAAAAACAAAACAAATATTCAACTACTACAAAAACTACATGAGGCTGACAGTTATCCAGTCAAAAGCCCCATGAAGCCAGTCTTTTATATTTAGGATTACCTGTCCTCCTTCTGTAAAAAGAAAATAATGAAATAATGTTATATCTCCAAATAATTATTGCCCCAGCGTAAAAAGTCTGAATTTTATTCCATCTTATGCAAGTGAAAATATTTTCCTGTTTATTTTTAGCTCTACTGGCCAAAGGCCAGGAGGGCTTATGCGATCACTTTTCGTCCGACTGTCCGTCCGTCCGTCCGTCTGTTAGCAATTTTATAAAATCGACATCTCCTCTGAAAAAGCTTAAAGGATTTTGATGAAACTTCATCACAATGTTACTTGGGAGGGCCCCTCCCAGATTTGTGTTTTTCGCGGCCGCCAGTCATCCAAGATGGCCGCCAGTCATCCAAGATGGCCACCAGTCATCCAAGATGGCCGCCTTGGCTAAAACTAGGTCAAATTTAAGGAAATTTCAAACGACATCTCCAAAACCACTCATTCCATTCTACTGAAATGTCATATACATGTTCCTTGGGTTGGCCTCTATCAAGTTTGTGTTTTTCGTTATCGTCAAATAATAAAAATGGCCGCCACGGCGACCCAAAGTTTACATAGAGTTATATAGGAAGAGGTTAAAAATTACATCTTCTCTGAAACCGCCTGAAAGATTTTGATGAAACTTAAGTACAATGATATTTGGGATAGTCCTTTTCAGATTTGTGTTTTTTTTTTGCGGCCGCCAGTCATCCAAGATGGCCGCCATGGCGAAAACTAGGTAAAATTTAAGTAAATTTCAAACAACATCTCCTCCGAAACCACTTATTTCATTCTTGTGAAATATCATATACATGTTCCTTGGGTTGGCCTCTATCAAGTTTGTGTTTTTCGTTATCGTCAAATAATCAAAATGGCCGCTACAGCGACCCAAAATTTACATCGAGTATATAGGAAAAGGTTAAAAATTACATCTTCTCTGAAACCGCCTGAAAGATTTTGATGAAACTTAAGCACAATGATATTTGGGATAGTCCCTCTCAGATTTGTTTTTTTTGCGGCTCCCAGTCATCCAACATGGCTGCCCTGGCTAAAACTAGGTCAAATTTAAGTAAATTTCCAATGACATCTCCTTCGAAACCACTGATTCCATTCTTGTGAAATATCATATACATGTTCCTTGGTTTAACCTCTATCAAGTTTGTGTTTTTCGTTATCGTCAAATTATCAAAATGGCCTCCACGGCGACCTAAAGTTTGCAAACTGCCTGAAAGATTTTGATGAAACTTAAGCACAATGATATTTGGGTTAGTCCCCCTCAGATTTGGGGCCTCCAGTCATCCATGATGGCCACCATGGCTAAACTTAGGTCCAATTTAAGGACATTTATCAAACGACATATTACATTTATTCGATTCTAGTTAAATATCATATACATGTTCCTGTTGTTTGCCTCGATCAAGTGTGTGTTTTTCATTGTTGTCAAATATTCAAAATGGCCGCCACGATAACCCAAAGTTTACATAGAGTTATATATAGGAAACATGTTTCTTGGGATGGTCTCTATCATGTTTATGTTTTTGAATCACATCATACAAGTAGAGTTTCTACAGGCCCTCTTGGGCCTCTTGTTTAACCATCCTCCTACTCTATATTTTTGCTGAAAACTGGTAAAACTATTAATAACAAATACTGGCTGAAAGGCTGTTAAACGGAACCATGCGCAAACTGTTTATAAGCTATGCACTCCATGATGTAATGCTATGCACGCCATGACAGCTTACACTTTCCTTCATTTACTTGGCCCTAGTGCTGCTGATGTTGCCTGGAATAACCAAGGACACTGCTTGACCTTGAAAAACAAAACGATGCCTATAAGTATCATGGTGGTGGACATGCTTCTATAAATTTATCAAACGATATTTAAGGAAGTTATAAACTGAACATGAAATGATAGCGATAACCTTCAAAGAATGATGTACATCCAGCATATGTGTAGTCCCCACACCCCAGCATGACAGAAGGTATGATACAGGGAAATGTGAACACCGCATAATACCTCACCTCTAGCATAATACCTCACCTAATGCTCTCTTCTTTGATATCTTCTTTCTGGCGCAGAAGGTATCGCGGCGGATTTGTAACTGGAGGCCCCGGGTTCAATCCTCTGTGGTGCCACTGAGTTCCGTCGGTGTGTTCTTGGGCAGGACACTTTCACTTAGCCTCATCCGTCGAATGGGGACGTAAACCGGGCGGTCCCGAGTATTGGTCTATCCTCCGAGCACGTTAAAGAACCATAGGAATCTATTCGATAATAAGAGTAGGGTAGGTTCCCGGATTCCTATGTATTCTTCCCCTCTCTCTGGGGCGGTTCTAAATAACCTATACTGTGTTGTTGAGCCGTTAAACAACATTCATTCATTCAATTCTTTCTGGCTTGTGCTTCTGCTGGTTTCCCAATCCTACTGGAGAGAGACAACACTGATATCAGCTTAAATAACTGAAAATGGAGCAGGAACAATATGGCAGATGGGTCAGATTTCAAATGCCTACTGTGCATGGTGCCAAATTCATATTTAGAATGAGGTATATTCGGTATTTTCTTGTATTCCTTTACAAATTGTTTGGTTTAAACAAAATTGTATTCACAACTATGAGCTCAGTTTGCAATAATTATATATAAGACAAATTGGAAATCAAGAAATGCATTCATCTGGTAATAATATAACAAATCCAGAATACGTGTATCTGGTATGTCATATAATAGATCTAGAAATGCATTTATCTGGTTTGTCATAACAGATGTAGAATTGCATTTGTCTGTTATGTATGGATCTAGAATCTGGTATGTCGTAAAAAATCTATAATTCATTTTCCTTGTTTGTCATCATGGATCTAGAATTGCATTTAGTTCATAAAAATTGTCTAATCATAAAGGATCTAGATTTATTTTTTGATTCGGTAGCGCGGCGGATTTGTAACCAGAGGCCACAGATTCAATCCTCCGTGGTGCCACTGAGTTCCGTCGTTGTGTTCTTGGGCAAGACATTTTCCCTTAGCCTCGTCCGTTGGATGGGGACGTAAACCAGGTGGTCCCGTGTATTGGTCTATCCTCCAAGCACGTTAAAGAACCTAAGGAATCTATTCGATAATAAGAGTAGGGCTGGTTCCCGGATTCCTATGTAACTTTCCCCTCTCTCTGGGGCGGCTTTAAATAACCTATACTGTGTTGGTGAGCCGTTAAACAACATTCGATTCAATTATTTTTTGATTCAGAATGAATTTGAAATATATGAAATGGTCACACTTGCCAAATTATTAAATAATGAAGACTGTTGGCTTTTGATCAAATGATATTGCATCTCTCATGTTAGATGCTTCAACAAATGTTATGTATAAGGGCAGAGGTCATGCCATGTTTGAGAAGAATTCATGCCCAAGGTTCATCTCCATCTGGCCTGAAGAAGAAGAACATCTCTGTGGACCCTTGAACCCAATGGTTGTCCCATAACCCATCTGATCTCTGGACCCTTGGACACAGTGGTCGTCTCATGACACGTCTTATGTCTGGACCCTTGGACCCAATGGTTGTCCTATGACCACTGTCTGGCAATTTTCTTGACTTCATATGTTTTGCATTAGCAGCTTTCTGCCTGTCAGTCAGTGTGGTTGATGTGGAGACCTTCCGCGAAGACAATAAAAGTAGTTGACATAGTGTATTTTATATGATTGAAGCCAAAAATCATAATTTTAAGAATGTCCCTTAACACATTTTACTCAAATAGTTTCGTATGGATTGTTCCAGGGCATAAATAACAGGGTTCCCACGGGTCCTTGAAATCCTTGAAAGTACTTGAATTTGAAAAAAAATAAATTCAAGGCCTGCAAAGTGCTTGAAAATCTGATAAGGTACTTGAAAGTCCTTAAATTCAGGATTTTTGCTGTTCATCCCAAAAATGGCTATTGGTTGTGCATTCCTAAAATACTTGTTGCTATTTTGGGCATTACAATGAACATCCATGCCAAAAAAACGCACGAATATTAGTCCTTGAATTTTGGAAAAAAGATCTTTGAAAATTCTTGAAAAGTCCTTGAATTTGGCCGTCCAGTAAGGGCAGTGAAAATAGAAATTAACAAATATGTTTCAAAAAATGAAAACCCCTACTGCATTGATATATCATAATTTCAGCTGATAACCCAATTAAAAAATTCATCAATCTTTGAGTAAGCACCATATTCATTGACAGGCCTACGTCCTTAATTCGCAAAAGTGCACAACTACCGATGATTGTTGTTGTAGTAAAATAACACTTCCACCCTATGTGAATGTACAGTAACACCACCACCCTATAAGACTATAATAACACGACCACCCACTGTAAGTGTTCGGTTCTCCAACAATGTTCAAATGGTGTTATTATCAATTTATATCCCATACCAAAACTTGCTAACATGTTTTACATGAGCCACTCGACCTGGTTCTTGCACATGTGCGTTTTAACATGCAAATTAGGCAGATCTAAGCTGAGCGATGTTAGCGAGGCGAGCGATGTTAGTGAGCTGAGCGATGTTAGTGAGGTGAGCAAGGGGAGCGACAGTAGCAATGTTAACATGAACAAAGCATGTACATGTATATTTGACCAAGTGTCCTTAGAGCACATATCCCTTCTTTAACCTTCTTTGTACTAGATTGTAAACAGACATGGATATCACTATTTGTATTGTATGCTCCATGACAAGAGATATTTTTTTGTATTTTTAGAATATAATTTGAATAATAAATCCAGAACAGTTTTAAATGTAAAAATTGATGAGTATCTGCTGAATGCCTCAACATGAAATCTCTTCCATAGCAATACAAAAGTAAGTTTCTGACAAGAGGTACACAGTTTGTACCATTATGGATTACAACATTTGACGGTAGTTTTCCATACCAAATATTAAATCACGATCAGAGGCGAAACAGTGAAACAAGCTTATAAATTAACAAGAGACCCGATAACTGTATAACCAAAACCTCACTGTCAGTGGATTGTCCTTCACATTGGTTATAAGTATGCACATCTGTAGTAGTGATGCAATGTGTGAAATTTAAATTGCAATCTTTCAACACAAAAGCCCAGGAAGTAAACTTATTTCATAAAAAAAACAAAGTTCCGACAATGGAACATAACACTGGCAAAAGAATTTCAGTCTTAATTCCTTAAAGAATGCAAATCTTCAATTGGTGATGATGATATATGTTAATCCTCATCACAATTGACACAAAAGTGTAAAATGTTTCGTGCACATCAGCTGATTTTCACAGAAATTCAAAATTCAAGGGGAAGTAATTGGTAAATAACTTGCCTCCAATCTTTGCAATTTTTCAAAATTTTACATAGAATTATTTTTACCAATGGAAGATTACATAAATGTGGTATGTCTGAAACCTAACTGTGTACTTTTTGGAATAATTCTAAAGGAAGTATTTTACATTTTATTTTATGACTGCATCTTTTCCAGAAATATTCTTATAGAGCTTTTCGGTCATCTGAAGGAAGAATGCAATATTTTGTTAGAAATCAAACTGAAGGATATCATTCTAGGCTCTAAGTGCGTTGCATTGTAAACCTTTGCCTCTCACCGATGCGGTGTCGATTCTTACGGATGGCGGGAGGTGTACAGGACTGGTTCTACCCAGGAAAGTGAGTGGTCTGCCTCCAGCACAAAAAATCGACCGTCATATATAATCTTGCATGTGTTGAAAATGACATAAAACACCATACAAAAAAATAAATAAAAAATTCCAATTTACTCTGTTTATATAGAAAAAGTTATGCCAAAAAAAAAAAATGTTTCCGGTGGCCCGACAGACCCTATTTTTAAGGGGCCGACCCTAAAACTTTTTATGAATTATTTTTTATTTTTTTTTCTGATTTCTTCTGAACAATGATTTATTACAGTAGAGAAACTTTCAGCTGTATCATCAATTTGTATGGGGTTTATGAGATAAATACATGTGGAATCTCACAATATCTTGCTCCAAAAAAAGAAAGAAAAGAAAATGTTTACCACCTACCCTATTTTTTTCAGAGCATGCGATAGGAAATACACCTATTTTTTTTTTACTTTAAAAGATTTAGAAATATTGAATTTATCTCAATATATATGTACCCTTTAGCAAAAGGCAACATTATTAAAAAAAGATGGAATGGAATTCAGGATATATGCTGCAATCAAACACCAGAACTATAGGTTATTTGCAGTAATTAGCTGTAGATTATATTGTATAATCATTCCCTGTATGATTAAATTCTCAATAGAGAGCAGAGAATCACTATTATAAATAACAATTATATGGTATGAGGTCGTAAAAATCACATCTGTATTGTATATCTAAACATGTATGTACACTTGATATTTGAAATAAAATGTAAAAAAATTGGTAAATTACTTTCTGTCTAAATTTTATATAGCATATGCCTATTTAATCATTCCTTTCCTTCTTTACACGTTTTTCATAACTACTAATAAAAAAGTTAAAGATTTGCCAACATTAATATATTCTGAATCTATTGGAACTTCAGTAATTTCCTTCTTATACATAATTGTTTGTTCCCAGAACAAGGCTGAGAAGAATTTTAGGAATGATTTCCTCCTTAAATTCCATAAAGCCAACATTGTGGTGTTACAGTGCAACAATCTGTATTCTGCCATCTCGTGAGGTGGATTTACCTTCATTATCATGTTTCTGTTCATGGTCCGGAAGCGCTGTGGAGAGGTGCCGATCTGCTGGGCAACGTACCCCACAGTCATAATTTGCCTTGTCCCATGGCGTTTATATATCCTTGGACAAGGCTCAGGAGAAGATGGAATATATTGTATTTATGGTGGTTCGTCCACCTGAATGCTGAAACGATAAGAGATTAAAAATGTCCTGACATACATAATTGTTTGTTTCCATTGGGTAATGACCCAGAACAAGGCTGAGAAGAATTTCCTCCTTAAATTCCATAAAGCCAACATTGTGGTGTTATAATGGAACAATCTGTATTCTGCCATCTCGAGAGGTGGATTTACCTTCTTTATCGCCCCGTGTGGTTCCAGGGGGCCCTGTTTGATCACAGGGCAAAGAATAGGGCCACTGCAGATCCCTTTGGAGGGGTAGGCAGAGGGGTAGAATCCCCCCAAATTCATGTTCATTTTATCATTTTTTGTTCATGTTCATTAAAGGTCTTCATCATGATCACTGTTGTTTCAGGTGCCATCTCGTTCACATCAAAAGAGCAGTGGCAAAAAAACAATAAACATGGCTCCAGCGTAAATGGAGTTTCTACGATAGAATTTGCAGCAACTCCGCAGTTCAGGGTGAGAAGGTTCTAGGCCCATTTTCCATATTTTATCTTGATGTACATGGAGGATGAGCCTGGCATGTTCATGCCTGTTAGGTGCCATATAACCTTTCATGTGTTGGTGCGCCTTAAAACCCAATTCAGTTACCTTCTTCATCATGTTTCTGTACATTTTCCGGAGAGGTGCCGTCCGGCAGCTCTGTGGAGAGGTGCCGATCTGCTGGGCTACATACCCCCAGTCATAATATGCCTTGTGTCATGGCGTTAAATATCCTGGGACAAGGCTGAGGCAGGAGAAGATTGATCAAATTGGACTTGTGAAAATGTGTCCACCTGAATGCTGAAACGATAAGAGATCAAAAATGTCTTGACATACATACAATATTAAATGTTGTGGCTCAGAATAAGGCTGAAAAGAATTTTAAGAGTCCTTAAATTCCATTAAGCCACAATTGTGATGGATCTTAACAGAATCTGTATTCCACCATTTTGTGAGGCAGACTTATCATTTTGAAGATTTCTGAGAACATCTGCACTTCAGGGGAGAGGGAGCGAAAGTTGATACAGAGCGTCATATAGCACTTCTGACTTCAATCGGTATTTGTGCACCTAAAGTAAATAATAATGCTGTACGAAAACTCATTTTTCACTTTAATATGGTAATTAAGAACTATGAAGACTCGGGTCTCGAAGTCCATTTTAGAACGTTCAAATGGTTGCATGTATTATCTTTTTTTTATGCTCCGCCACGAAAGTGGTGCGGGCATATAGTGTTACCCTTGTCCGTCCGTACGTCCTGTTTTTAGCTCTACTGGCCGAAGCTTATGGGATGGCGAGTTGTCCGTCGTCCGTCCGTCGTCCGTCGTCTGTCCGTCGTCCGTCCGTCATCCGTTGTTAACTTTTGTCTTGTGACAACTCTAGGGCCTCCATTTTTCATCCGATCTTTACCAAACTTGAACAGATTGTTAATATCAATGAAAGCTCGAAAAAGTTCGAAAACCAGCCAGATCAGAATAATTTCACCGGAGTTATGGCCCTTGTTTTGCTGAAAAATGCCATGTTAAGCCTTGTGAACACTCTAGCACCTTCATTTATTATTTGATCTTTACCAAACCTGTATAGATTGTTAATATCAATGAAAGCTCGGACAAGTTCGAAAACCAGCCAAATCGGATCAGTACCACCGGAGTTATGGCCCTTGTTTTTTTCTGAAAATTGGTATTTTCTGTCTTGTGAACGCTACAGCACCTTCATTTATTATTTGATCGTTATCAAACTTGCACAGATTGTTAATACTAATTATAGCTTGGACAAGTTTGAAAATCAGCTGAATTGGGTCAGTAACACTATAGAGTTATGGCCTTGTTTTTTCTGAAAATGCAATTTTCTGCCTTGTGAATACTCTAGCACCTTCATTTATTATTTGATCTTTACCAAACTTGCACAGATTGTTAATATCAATAAAAGCTCAAACATGTTCGAAAACCAGCTAATTCGGATCAGTAACACCGGAGTTATGGCCCTTGTTTTTTCTGAAAAATGCTATTTTCTGCCTTGTGAACACTTCAGTATTAATCGGATCTTTACTTACCTTTGCCAGTGTCTTTATATCAATGAAAGCTCAAACAAGTTTGAAAACCGGCAAGATCGAAATAATTTCATTGTGGAGTTATGGCCCTTGTTTTGCTGAAAAATGCCATATTTAGCCTTGTGAACACTCTAGCACCTTCATTTATTATTTGATCTTTACCAAACTTGCACAGATTGTTAATATCAATAAAAGCTCGGACAAGTTCGAAAACCAGCTAGATCGGACTATTAACAGCAGAGTTATTACCCTTGATTTAGTTAAAAATGCTATATTTTGCCTCGTTAAGACAATAGGGGCTTCATTGTTCATCCGATCTTTACCAAACTTTATCAGATTGTTATTATCAATGAAAGCTCGGACAAGTTTGAAAACCAGCCAGATTGGACCAGTATCGGAGGAGTTATGGCCCTTGATTTAGTTAAAAATGCTAAATTTTGCCTCGTTACGACAATAGGGCCTTTATCTTTCACTTGATCCTTACCAAACTTTACCAGATTGTTACTATCAATGAAAGCTCGAATAAGTTCGAAAACCATCCAGATTGGACCATTTACGCCAGAGTTATGGCCCTTTATTTTATTTTCTGAAATATGCTATATTTTGGCCTCATTAAGAAGAAAGGGCTTTCATTTGGCCATATTTCATTGAAATTTTTCAGGGATAATCAGTACCAAGCCTAGTTGTACATATCGTCACTGTGTTCCAGTTGAATGATTTTGGCGGAGTTATGTCCCTTTAAAGGTTTTAATACACAAACTTTGTCTGGACTATTCTCCTGAATGTCTCCCCACATTTCAACGAAACTTTACAGGGATGATCAGCACCAAGCTTAGTTGTGCATATCATCGTCGCATTCCGGTTAACAGATTTTTCGTGGAGTTATGGCTCTTTAAAGGTTTTTGATACACAAACATTTTCCGGGCTAGTTTTCCTGAACCCCTGGCTGGATTTTAACGAAACTTGACAAGGATGATCAGTATCAAGCCTAGTTGTGCATATCATCGCCATATTCGGGTTGAATGATTTTTGTCAGTGTTATGGCCCTTTAAAGGTTTTAATAGAGAAACGTCCAGATAAGTCTGTTCTGAACTCCTTGCTGGATTTCAACGAATCTTGATGGGGATGATCAGTACCAAGCCTAGTTGCACCTATCATTGCCGTGTTCTGGTTAAATAAATTTTGGCATAGTTATGGCCCCTTAAAAGTTTTAATACACTAACTTTGTACAGACTAGTTCTCCTGAACCTCTGGCTGGATTTCTTGTCAGGGACAATCAGTACCAAGCCTAGCTGCCTATATCATCACCATGTTCTGGTTGAACTTATTTGAAAGAGTTATGACCCCTTGTGCATAAACTTTATCTTTAGCCAGTAGAGCATCCACAGGCCCTTTTGGGCCTCTTGTTTATTAAGTCATTTTCTCAGATACCAAAAGCCGTACACTTTTCAAACTCCATACACACATCTATATGGCAGCAATATATTCCTACCTGAATCGGGTCAATATAAATGACCTTGACCTACTTTCTACACGTTTACACTTTGTTAATTTACATCAAAGTTTTCATTCAAGTTTTTTACATCAACGTTTTTTTTAAGTCCATTTCTCCAACACCAGATGCCTTAGAGCTTTCAAACTATACAAATGTTCATAACTACACGACAGCGATATGTTCCAATGAAAAGTGGTTCAGTATGAATTACCTTTACCTACCTTTGGCACTTTGCTAATTTACATTCAAGTTTTTTATTAAGTCGATTTCTCAGATTCCAAAAGCAGTGTTCGACACTAACGGTGGCCCGAGGGCCGTGACTTCCGCGTCGGGCCCGTTAAACCTACAAGTTGGAAGCCCTGCTGGCCCCTTGAAATGTCAAGATAAAAAAAATAAAGAAACGTGTGTATTAAATTAAACTACATCAATTTGCTTTGAAGTTTATTATTCAAGGCTCATTAAGAGCATATGACATAACAAATTTTACTCTGATGCAAGTCTAATTTTGGTTGTTTTGATAACTTGTTTGTTTTTGTCACAGTGAAACATGTTCTGCTTAATCAAGTAGTTTAGTTTAAAGGACGAGTAACATATTCCGCTTAAAGAATTTTTGGTTTAATCAAAAACGCCTGCCGCAAACAAAAGAAATGCAAAGGTTTTATGTGAAGCACTCGTTTATTTATGATTGTATGAGGTATTAAGTGTATTTCATTGATAAAAGTTAAGTTATTTATGGTAGTGAATCTTTCCCAAATAAGTTAAAAAAGCGTAGTGATATGCGAATGTCATTGGTTTTTGCGATTCCAAAAATACAACGTTCCATTTATGAACTTTTGGTAATGATATAAAGGCCTACCAACTCTCACCAGTACTGCCTAAACTCTCACCAGTACTGCCTAAACTCTCACCAGTACTGCCTAAACTCTCACCAGTACTGCCTAAACTCCCACCAGTACTGCCTAAACTCGCACCAGTACTGCCTAAACTCTCACCAGTACTGCCTAAACTCTAAACTCTCACCAGTACTGCCTAAACTCTCACCAGTACTGCCTAAACTCTCACCAGTGGAAGACCCTTTGTATGCTACATGCTGTCATATTTTTAAACTTCAGTTTATTTGAACAAATACAGTGGTGTAGGAACGTCCCAGATATTGGGGGTCAGAAACTGCTTTGCTTGTTATCATGGTTATCAATTGTTTATTACAACATTAAAAATAAACTTTTAATATAAATACAAAAATACTATATTTAATATTATATTTTTGTTAAATAAGCAGAGGAGTAAGTGGATGTTCTGCCTCTCAAACACAAAATGTTGGGCCCTTAAAAGTTGGGAAGGGCCCACTGATTCTAAAAGTTGTGGCCCCTTTAATAAAAAAGTTAGTGTCTAATCCTGAAAAGCCGTACAGTTTTCAAACTTCACACACAGGAGACCTGACACTTGAAGGAAAAATTCCAATACTTAAAATGTTTGTGCTGTTTGATTTAGAAATGCGAGGAATCCCATACATATATACAAAAGAGTTGGAAACCCTTATATCAAAAGTAACAATTTTCCGGGATAAAGAACACGGAGGTCTTGATATGATGGACATTTATAAGGTCATTTTAAGCATGAAAATAACAACGGTATATAAAATAATAAATGCTGAAACGGACCACTGGAATGCCATTGGAAAATACTATCTCAGATCGGTTGGTTGACAATTCACACAAACATATTTTTTGTGCAGATGTTCTTCCATCGACGGTCTGTGTATTAAAAGACAAATACCTCAGTTCTACAAAAAATCATTTCATGCTTGGGTAGCGTATCGAAAATTACACACGCCGAAAACATTGAACAAGTTTGTATGCTTCCACTATTTGGAAATTTTGAGATAATTTTTTCAAATAAACCTCTGTTCTTTAATACTTTTACAAGAAGCAATATAGTTTTATTTCAGGATATTCGGGATGACGCAAGTTCTTCCTTTGTCTCCGAGAATAAATCTGTACAAAAGTTTAAATTCGAGCAAAACTGGATATCAGAAAGGTCGAAATTTAAAAAAGCAATTCCCAAAAAGTATATAAATGCCATGATTATCCACGAGCTTGTTCCGGAAGTACCTCCGATTCTTAATATAGCGATATACACATCCTTAATTTCAAAAACGAAATTATACCACCAAACAAATTAAAGACAAAACATATTTTAAAGGTTATTAAATCGAATAATGCGGAACTTAATACTAAACAAATTGGGAGCTAAAGCTTTTTTAAAAAAAATATCAAATGGAATCGTGTTTGGGCAAATATTAAGCACTCGGTAAATTCTAAAAAGGCCAAACAATACCAGTGGAAGTTCTTACATACTTATATTGACTATGGCAAAAAGAAATAACAAAATAAATGTATGTTAATTTTTTGTTTATATTATGTATGTGGCTTAAAATGAAGCATGGGAAGACACATTTGATATACTTTATGATCATGTACATTTTGTTTTTGTTTTATATATACATATTGATAAACGGGCCATTGATTATTGTTAAAAAACAAACAAAAATGAACTGTATAATCTGTGAAAGTTTCATTCAAATCAGACTATACATATTTGAGATCTAGCGCTAACAAAATTTGTATCATGACGCAACTGGCGGCCATCTTGGATGACGTCATGCCAATTTTCGTCATTCTTGCATAACTCATCCTAATTTCCTACAGGCTGTGAAAGTTGCATCAAAATCCAATAATAAATGCAGGAGATATAGCGATTACAATATTTCTTAAATGACGTCATTGGCGGCCATTTTGGATGACGTCATGACGTTAAAACTGTCAGCGTCGACTAATATAATGACACTGATGGATTTTCCGATGAAATTCCTTAAAAAATGCATTTAATGAAAAAAAAACGGTTTTTCATAACATTGTGACGTCACTGACGTCAACACTTTCTAACACAGACAGACACGTTTTGACGTTCTTGCACAACTAGACGCTAAACTCTACAATCTGTGAAAGTTTCATTCAAATCCCATCATAAATGCATGAGATACAGTGATAACAAGATTTGCCTAAAAAATCAAGTGGCGGCCATCTTGGATGACGTCATGACCCCAAAAGTTTCGGGACACTATTCCAGCCTGAGCTATATCATTGTGTAAAATTTAGAGGCCGTGCGACCAGTCTTCCTATGAAAAGTGGCTGACAGAAGAATAATAATAACTAGATTTTGATCAGAGACCTGATCAAACGGGCTTTCCTGTCATGACGTCACAACTGTCAGTGTTGTGGAAGATGAAGACACTGATTGATTTATCACGAAAATAACTTCGAACATGCAATCAGTGAAAAAAAAACGATTTTCTGAATATTTTGACGTCACTGACGTCATGACGTCGGGATACGGTATGATGATCTTTCACAACCGGACCCTGAACTCTACAATCTGTGAAAGTTTTATTCAAATCCGATAATACATAGAGAAGATATAGACAAAACAATAGTTCATTTATGACGTCACTGGCGGCCATCTTTGATGACATGTCAACATTCCACATTATAGCACAACTAGACGTTGATATCTACAAACTGAGAAAGTTTTATCAATGGCGAATACAAGATTTCTTAAATGACGTCATTGGCGGCCATTTTGGATGAGGTCATGACGTTAAAACTGTCAGCGTCGACTGAGACAATGATATTGATGGATTATACAGTAAAACAACTTCAAAAATATAATCAGTGAAATAAACGAGTTTTCATAACATTATGACGTCACTGACGTCAAGACGTTATTATCTAGAGACATATTTTTACATTCTTGCACAACTAGACCATGAACTCTACAATATTTGAAAGTTTCATTCAAATCCAACCATACATCTTTGTGATCTAGCGATAACAAGATTTTCATCATGACGTCACTGGCGGCCATCTTTGATGACGTCATGACAATTTTTAACATGATTGCTCAACCCAATCTAATTCCCTACAGGCTGTGAAAGTTCCATCAATATCCAATGATAAATGAAGGAGATATAGCGATTACAAGATTTCTTAAATGACGTCATTGGCGGCCATTTTGAATGACGTCATGACGTTAAAACTGTCAGCGTCGACTGAAACAATGACACTGATGGATTTTACAGTAAAAAAACATGAAAAATGCTATAACTGAAGAAAAAAATACTTTTCATAACCTTGTGACGTCACTGACGTCAAGACGTTATGACATAGAGACAAGTTTTTACATTCTTGCACAACTGAACCCTACAATCTGTGAAAGTTTCAATCAAATCGCACAGTAAATGCATGAGATACAGCGATAACAAGATTTGCCTACAAATACCAGTGGCGGCCATCTTGGATGACGTCATGACCCCAAAAGTTACGGCACACTAATTTAGCTTGAGCTATATCAGTGTAAAATTAAAAGGCCGTGAGACCAGTCATACTATGAAAAGTGACGGCCAGAAGAACAAGAGGAATAATAATAATAATAATAATAACTAGATTTTGATCAGAGCCTGATCAAAAGGGCTTTCCTGTCTTAATGACGTCACAACTGTCAGAGCTGTTGAAGATGAAGACAATGATTGATTAATCACGAAAATAACTTCGAACATGCAATCAGTGGAAAAAAAGAATTACTGAATATTTTGACGTCACTGACGTCATGACGTCATGAAGTCGGGATACCGTATGACGTTCTTGCACAACCGGACCCTGAACTCTACAATCTGTGAAAGTTTTATTCAAATCCGATAATGAATAGAGAAGCTACAGACAAAACAAGAGTTCATTTATGACGTCACTGGTTGCCATCTTTGATGACGACATGACAACATTCCACATTATAGCACGACTAGACTTTGATATCTACAAACTGTGAAAGTTTTACCAAACTCCGATGATAAATGAAGGAGATATGACGATTACAAGATTTCTTAAATGACGTCATTGGCGGCCATTTTGGATGACGTCATGACGTTAAAACTGTCAGCGTCGACTGAGACAATGATACTGATGAATTTTAGAGCAAAACAACTTAAAAAATGCAATCAGTAAATAAAAAGGATTTTAATAACAGTGTGACGTCACAGACGTCAAGACGTTATTACATAGAGATATGTTTTTACGTTCTTGCACAATTAGACCCTAGACCCTACAATCTATGAAAGTTTCATTCAAAATCCGACTATAAATGTTTGAGATCTAGCGATAACAAGATTTATCTGATGACGTCACTGGCGGCCATCTTGGATGACGTCATGACCCCAAATGTTTCGGGACACTATTCCAGCCTGAGCCTTATCACTGTGTAAAATTTAGAGGCCGTGCGACCAGTCTAACTATCAAAAGTGGCGGTGAGAAGAAGAAAAGAATAATAAGAATAAACAGAACGAAAACAAGAGGTTTTCCACTGAAAAGTGGAAAGCCCTAATAAGAATAAACAGAATGAACACAAAAGGTCTTTCCACTGAAAAGTGGAAAGCCCTAAAAAACAACTCGTATATAACAATTGAATTTGAGACAATTGGGGTCAAGTTTACTGTTACTAAAACTGTTTCAACTGATTAACTTCAGTTTAGGAATGAGATATTGGAATTAAACTTTATTGGTAGGTAGCTTATATGAAAATTGGGATTGCTTTGGGGTCATTGGGTTCAAGGTCAAGTTCACTGTTACTATAAAATACAACAGCTATTTCAGTTCATTGACTTTACTTAGGAATGAGGTATAGAACTTGGTGTATAGGCTGTGAACTATCTGTCAAATGGTAGAGCAGATACCAGTTTACAGTTTTATCACAAATTGCCTATTAAAAACGCTCCACCAATGGGATCTTAATTGTTTTAGGCCATGGATAAAATCATGGAAAATGCTCCGCATAACAGTAAATGCAGGCTTTTTATGGCACCTGCATAGCAATACAGACACTTCAGAATTTAATCTCTTTTGATCTTTTACCCTGTAGCGTGTTCACGTTCCCATTTTATACGCCCTTCGTAAGACGGGACGTATTATGTTGTGGCGTTGTCAGTCCGTCTGTCCGTTAAGTTTTGCGATATCCGCTCTCTAACTCCCAACAGATATTATCCAATCCTTATGAAACTTGGAAATAATGTTTATGGGCATAATATCTAGGTCAAGTTCGAAAACTAGCCCAATCGCCCCGGTAACAACGGAGTTGTGGTCCTTTATTTATTGAAAATTATCCCAGTAATGGAGTTGTGGCCCTTTAATTATTGAAGATTACTTTGGAATAATGTTTATGGGCATAATATCTAGGTCAAGTTCGGAAACCAACCAAATCTTCGCAGTAACAATGGAGTTGTGGCCCTTTAATTATTGAAAATAGACAATTTTGATAATGTCCGCTCAATAATTATATTTGTTTTTCAAACTTGATGAAACTTGGTCAAGTTTGACAATCAGTCCAATCTATCGCTCTGGTAACAATGGAGTTTGTATTATGTCGCGGCATTGTCCGTTCATCTGTCTGTCCGTCCATGCATTATCTTCTGCGATGTCCGCGGTGAGAAGATACAGTGCTGTTACTAACACCTGTTACAAAGATCATTTTGGCCAATTTTTTGCACGGACAGTCGTTAATATTCACAGTTACAAATAATCCACTTTCGACGGGCGTATTTTGTGTCCAAAGGACATTTGTTGTACTGTTGTGTTATATATTTGTACTGTTGTATATATCAATAATTATATACATAGTACCTTCATTTTCTTACAGTGGAATACAAAAACTTGTATCACCTCTAGAGGTTTTCTGAATAGGTATTGGTATGCTACTAAAATTAGATTCCGTCTAGAGTTTTTCTGAATCGGTATTGGTATGCTACTAAAATTAGATTCCGTATCACTATCCTACTTAAAATAGAACAGGGAAATTCCTAATAATGCTCGAATTTACACCTATTTGCAAGAGAACATCAAGACGACATTACGTCAAACAAACAAAACAAGGACGTCGCACCAATAAACTTGTAAGCTGTAGCTACACCCCCAACTATATTAAAATACGCACAATTCCCTTCTACGCTTTATCAAAAAATAAGCCTTGAAACATTTAGAAAACTTTCTTTACGTATACATACCTATGCAACAGAAATGTAAATATTTCTGATTTTTAATCGTATGTAGGAGGTATATAATAAAAGGATCATTACTAGAGTAGCGTGTTCTGGAAGGTTTGTATCACCTCTCGTAGGTAAATGCCTGATCAAGGATCACTCTCGAGGCTCTGCCTCTCGTGAGATCCATGATCTGTCATTTACCTACTCGAGGTGATACAAACGTCCAGAACACGTTACTCTAGTAAAAATCCTATTGTATTATGTTTTCATGCCGGGTGGGCATGAATGAGGGAGGTGGAAGGATTGGTTTCTTAAAAGAGAACGCATGCATGGATTAACTTTATATTTGGGGACAAAGTTTAGGTAGCGATATCTTAACCTGCCAGATCGCACATATGATGCCAGAGTTGTGGCCCTTTGATTGTGAAAAATTGATAACATTTATAATCCAATCTTGATGAAACTTGGGACAATGTTTATGGACATAATATCTAGGCCATTGACCAGCCCGAGTTACGGTCCTTCGGTTTTTGAAAATTGACGATTGTGCTCTGTCCTCATAATAACTGTTGAGTTATAATCCAGTCTTCATGAAACTTCGGGACAGTGTTTATTGCCATAATTAATATACTGGCCAGGTTTGATAACCAGCCAGATCTCACTTATAATGCTGGAGAATTGTTTCTTTCCATATATGTATCCTTCCCCTCTCTCTGGGGCGGCTCTTAATAACCTATACTGTGTTGATGATCCGCTAAACAACATTCAATTCAATTATTTCCGTATATAAATGGTACCGAAAACTGGTACCATTCCCAATGGCAAAAAGTATGTTTTTTTAACAATTGGAGTGAAGAAAAATCCCAATCCAAAACTAATATTTAGTGTGAAACTTCCAAGAACAGTTAAGAAATATATTCTTTTAGAGGAGTGTAATGATAGTGAAAAATTCCCAATTCATGGCAAAACAACGTGAATTTTCCCAATTGAATGGGTACGGGTATCGTTCTCAAAAGGGTGAAAAAATCGCTGTAGAGTTGTGGCCCCTTTTTTGTTCAAAATTTAGATTCTTGGTCCTCTAATCTTGATAGAAATTAGGGTTAGTGGTTATGGGCGTAGTATCTGGCCAAGTTCGATAACTAGCCAGATCACATGTATTATGCCAGAGTTGTGATGGCTATTTCATTTTTGAAAATTGACAATTTTTGCGGTGTATACTCTGTAACCGGAACATTTATAATGCAATCTTTATCTTAGGGACAATGTTTATGGCAACAATAACTCAACAAAGTGTGCCTATAATGCTAGAATTATGGCCCGTTGATTGTTGAAAATTGACGATTTTCGCGGTGTCTACTCAGTAACTTCAGTAGTTATCTGGATCCAATCTTGATAAAACTTAGACGATGTTTATGGCAACAATATCTCTTGACCAAGTTCAATAACCAGGCAGATTGCATATAATGCTGTAGATATTGCCCTTTGATATTTGATAATTGTCTGTTTTTACAGTGTCCGCTCAGTAACTAATATTTATAATCCAATCTTGATGAAATTATATCCAGCCAGATCGCACATATAATGCTCGAGTTATGTTCCTTGGATTGTTGAAACCATACCATTAGTGTTACAATTCCATTGATGAAATCTGCCTTTAATCTGCCCCACATTTATTAAAGGCATAATATATTGTCAATTTTAGCTCTTGTTCAGTTATTGCCAAAACGTTGAGCCATGGTGGAAATCATGGATGACTGGAGGCCCCAAAAACACAAATAATGGAATAAGTAGTTTCGGAGATGTCTGAGCTTTCATCAATATCAACAATCTGGTCAATTTTAAAAAGACCGAATACAATTTGCAAGGCACAAGTGGGCCTCTTGTTTGTTTAAGTTTTGGGTGGTGGGGAGGGGGTGGGGGTGTAATAAACATTTTGTTATATTCAGCATTTCCATGTCCGATCTTAACAGCACCTTCCTTTCACCAAGCACCATGACCTACTTTCTCCAAAACATGCGTTGCGTTACGTTTTGTTTTTTAGCTCTACTGGCCTTCCGAAGTTGAGCTTCCAAATCTTGGCAGCCATCATTAGAGTCCCAAACCAGATGTCTAAATAACCCAAGACATATTATATTTTTCTGTAATTCATTGTGATGAAGACAGGTGGTTTAGTATTGTAGTTTGCTATTGTGGAAACGTATGCATTTACTCCAGCACCTCTCCAAATTTGGCAGAACCATTGAGTATGGTACTGTTGATAATTAGTTGACTTGCTTTATAGTGGTCTTAAAGTTTATACTTCTATAGATGGATCCCTATAAAAGCATAAAGAGTGAGGTCACTTTGAAGCTTGTCAAATTGTATGTCAAAAGTACCACAATCAATTATGACAACTTGGAATGAGATGGGTTGGAATAAGGACAGAACTCCAATAATAGCCAGCAAAAATATTAAACCACCTATCATGATTAATTGAGACAAACCGTTGAGATCCCCACCCTATAATCATTTATACACTTGCTGGGCCTGAACAATTTAAGGCAGGTGCAAATTAGGCCCTTGCTTGAGTGAAAATGCCACATTCTGCCTTGCAAATTGTATTCGGTCTTTTTAAAATTGACCAGATTGTTGATATTGATGAAAGCTCAGACATCTCCGAAACTACTTATTCCATTATTTGTGTTTTTGGGGCCTCCAGTCATCCATGATTTCCACCATGGCTCAACTTAGGTCAAATTTAAGGACATTTATCAAACAACATATTGTCACTCATTCCATTCTAGTTAAATATCATATACATGTTCCTGTTGTTGGCCTCCATCAAGTGTGTTTTTCGTTGTCGTCAAATATTCAAAATGGCCACCACGATAACCCAAAGTTTACAGTTATATATAGGAAACATGTTTCTTGGATTAAACCTCTATCATGTTCATGTTTTTGAATCACTATCATACCAGTAGAACGTCGACAGGCACAAGTGGGCCTCTTGTTTGTTTAAGTTTTGGGTGGTGGGGAGGGGGTGGGGGTGTAATAAACATTTTGTTATATTCAGCATTTCCATGTCCGATCTTAACAGCACCTTCCTCTCACCAAGCACCATGACCTACTTTCTCCAAAACATGCGTTGCGTTACGTTTTGTTTTTTAGCTCTACTGGCCAAAGGCCAGGCGAGCTTATGGGATCACTTTTCGTCCGTCTGTCTGTCCGTCTGTTAGTAATTTATAAAATCGACATCTGCTCTGAAACATCTTGAAGGGTTTTGATGAAACTTCATTACAATTTTACTTGGGAGGGCCCTATCAAATTAGTGTTTTTCATGGCTAAAACTAAGTCAAATTTAAGGAATTTTCAAACGACATCTCCGAAACCACTTATTCCATTATTTGTGTTTTATGGCCTCCAGTCATCCATGATTTCCACCATGGCTAAACTTAGGTCAAATTTAAGGACATTTATCAAACAACATATTGTCACTCATTCCATTCTAGTTAAATATCGTATACATGTTCCTGTTGTTGGCCTCCATCAAGTGTGTGTTTTTCGTTGTCGTCAAATATTTAAAATGGCCGCCACGATAACCCAAAGTTTACAGAGTTATATATAGGAAACATGTTTCTTGGGTTGGCCTCTATCATGTTCATGTTTTTGAATCACATCATACCAGTAGAACGTCTACAGGCACAAGTGGGCCTCTTTGTTTAAGTTTTGGGTGGTGGGGAGGTGGAGGGGGTGGGGGTGTAAGAAACGTTTTGTTATATTCAGCATTTCCATGTCCGATCTTCATCAAACTTTAACAGCACTTTCCTCTCACCAAGCACTGACCTTACCCTGAAAAGTAGGTCACCATGATCTACTTTCTCTAAAACATACGTTGCGTTAACCTTTTTGTAAGTTTCAGTGGGGGAAGTGAGGGGGAGGATGAGAAATAAACTTTTTTGGTATATCTCAGTATTACCGTGTCCGATCTTCATCAAACTTTAACAGCACCTTCCTCTCATCAAACACTGACCTTACCCTGAAAACTAGGTCACTGTGACCTACTTTCTCCAAAATCTGTGCTATAAAATTAAAGCATCCTCCCACTTGCAAAAAAATCTATTTAAAAAAGCTCTATTAAATAGTTTTACCAAACACACAGGCACCTATCTTTCACATTTTGGAAAACCCGGCTTTAACGCCACGATTCGTTTATCTCTTGTTAAAGTATTTAGATGACAAATTATTCAATTAAAATTGCAAGTTGCCATCTCAGATTACGATTTTTGTCTCGCCTTTTCGAAGAAAAAAAAAGAGACAGGTGTTGCTTCTCCGGAGGTGGCTGCATCGAAGGCGTCAATTCAAGTTTTGCGTTTAGGTAATTTTCTCAAACTGCCTACAGTAGACCTTTCAAACTTTGCTTATAGTTGTATCCTGGGTGGTACATCGCAATGTGACAAAGCAAATGTGGAAGTGACCTTGACCCTCCAAGCAAAGGGCAGATACATTAATAATATTTAGGTTCAACTTTTGCGCAGACTTTACAAAAATGATGCAAAACACAGCATTAACAAACAAGCTGCGCAAAAGCTGCGTTTTCAAAGGTCTACATAATATTTTACCTTTAATGTAAAAGCTGCGTAAAAGCTGCGTAAAACGAACGCAGCTTTTTACGCAGGTGCCAATACCGCTAGCTTTTACGTAGCTATTTACGCAGGTCTGCATAAACGCAGCTTTTACGCAGATCTCTGTAAAAGCTGCGTAAAACGCAGCTTTTACGCAGGTGCCAATACCGCTAGCTTTTACGCAGGAGACTGCATAAACGCAGCTTTTACGCAGATCTCTGTAAAAGCTGCGTAAAACGCAGCATTTACGCAGGTGCCAATATCGCTAGCTTTTACGTAGCTATTACGCAGGTCTGCATAAATGCAGCTTTTACGCAGATCTCTGTAAAAGCTGCGTAAAACGCAGCTTTTACGCAGGTGCCAATACCGCTAGCTTTTACGTAGCTATTACGCAGGTCTGCATAAAGAAGATTTTACGCAGATCTCTGTAAAAAACGCAGCTTTTACGCATGTGCCAATACTGCTAGCTTCGCAATAGCTGCGTAAAAACTGGCAGTATTGGCGTAAAACACAGTTTTTACGCAGCTATTACGAAGCTTCTGTGCAGATCTTTGTGATGCTGCGTAAATGAAGGATTCAAAAAGCTTCGTCTTTCTTTTTTAATAAAGGGTCCTCCGAGGGCTAGTGAAAATTTGAGCAGATATAAATGGAAACGTAAATATAGTCAAAATGATGCGCCACAATAAGTCAAAGATAAGCACTACAGGTCTTTGACCGCTAGAGCATGGAATACATAAGGATGTGATCAATAAGAAACAATCAGTAATAAAGGCAATAAAGTTTATATGTACTAAAATCTAGGTCCCCTGTACAGGATTAAAATTTAACAGAATAAATAACATCACTATATCTCAGCAGCAAACGTTGAACAGTACATGGAAATAATATGTTACATAATTTTAAAAAGTGATATTGGTGAAACGGCAGAAATGAAATTTAAAGCTTTTTGACACTGAAAAAATGTTTCCTAACCATTTTTATACTGAAATATTTAAACTATAAAACAAACAACTGATATGCAAAATGCAATGTGAAAAAATAAACTATAAAAGAAAATCTATTAAATTTCACTTTAACATGAAAGAGTTGGAACTAAATATTAATTCCAAACAGCAGGAGGAGAACATTTTGGTAGAAACATTTGCAGACTGAATATAATATTGAGCACTTATTTACATTGAATATACACTGAAGGGACACACAGCAACCTTAATGTAGCTAATAAAACAGTTAAATTAGCACCCAAATTTACTAACCCCACATCATTTTATGTCTTTTCCCTCTTTATTCTACTATATGTTGAAAAATGTTATGGATGAAATATAATCCACTCGGGTGTTTGCAAAATCAATTTGCTTTCAAGGATTCAAATAATGATTTGTGTATAATAAATATGAAAACTAATATTATTGTCCTTCAAAACAAAACTATAGACTTCATGTGAAACACATTTGAAAAATGTATTTAAAAAATGGGGGTCGGGGAAACATGTCAAAAAATATTTCAATCCCCTGTCTGATTCTAAAATAAACAGGTAAACACATCTTTGATTTTTTTTTTTTTCTCACAGACCTATATTAATAATGTTTTTTTAAATAAAGACCATAATTATTAAAACAATATACACTGCACCCCTGGATAACAATTAGCTCCATTTATCTACACATCTAAGCCCCGGTAAGCGGCCTCAAACCCTCTCAAAATTGTCCTCATTGTTCGTTTAACATCATCTTCTGGAACTGAAACCGACTTAATTATTGCTGTCATGTAGATGCAAACGTGTATGAAGTTTAAAAGCTTTACGGCTGGAGGTGTCCTGAGTAAAACTTAAATTTAAAACAGACGTATGGGACAGTCGGAAAATGGTAATTAACACTATATGCCCGATAGCACTATATGTATACATCTAAACCTCTGTAGGATGACTCGAACCCTCTTAAAACTGTTCTCATTTTCATTTGACTTCATCTGTTGGCACCTAAACCGTTCCCGAAGAACATAGATCTGAAAAGATAGTTTATTTATAAATAAATGTCTCCAAAAAAGACAAAATAAATTTATAAATGTATAAAAAAACAAACATTTTAAATATAATAGTTTTTAATAATTCTGAAAATTTAAAACCTATATTATATTAAAAGGGCCTAATTTCAATCTTAGTCACAGCCTTACCTACTGGTTTTATAGAGCATCAACCTTGAATGCAGGAGACAAATTTAAAGTAAAAAAATCAAAGGGACATAACTCCATCAAAAATCAGCGAAACAGACCGAAAGCGTGACATGCACAAGACATCATACCGATGCTTCCTGCAAAGTTTCGGCAAAATACATCAAGCCGTTTAGGTGGAATAGCGGTGATAACAAATTTAAAGTGAACAATTCAAAGGGCCATAACTCTGTCAAAAATCGGCAAACCGGAACAACGGCGCGATACGCACAACTAGACATCATATCGATGCTTCTGCAAAGTTTTGTTAATATCCAACAAGGCGTTTAGGAGAAGCGGCGACAATAAATTTAACTTAAAAAAATTCAAAGGGACATAACTCCGTCAAAAATCAGTGAATCAAAACGAAAGCAAGACATGCACAACAAGACATCATACCGATGCTTCCTGCAAAGTTTTGTCAAAATCCATCAAGCCGTTTAGAAGTGGGTGTGTGGGGTGGGGGGGGACCATTTAAGACCACATAACATAACAGCACATGTGGCTTTTAAAAGACTTATCAATAAATATACAGACATAAATATACTGACTGGTTGTCAATGAAAAATGTTTGACTCCTTAAAAGTATACCCATTATAACCTGTCGCAATGCAGTAACCTGACATCAAACTGACAAAAATGTTCAGTCAATCGTCATATTTTGTGTATGTAAAACTTTTTAAAACTAGAGGTTGTTTTTGCAAAGTTTCGTCAAAATGCATCAAGCCATTTAGGAGGATTAGCGGCGAAAACAAATTTAAAAGTAAAAAAGATGGGTCACAAATCTGCCAAAAATCAGCTAACAGGAATGAACGTGCAATACGCACAACTCGACATAATACTAATGCTTCCTGCAAAGTTTCTTCACAAGTCCCAACAAGCTATTTAGGAGGAGTAGCGGAGACAATATTATATTTAAAGTAAAAAATTCAAAGGGCCATAACTCCACCAAAAATCAGTGAACCGGAACGAAAGCATGACATCATACCGAAACTTCTGCAAAGTTTTGTCAATATCCAACAAGCCATTTAGGAGTAGCTGATTTGCCTGGGGGAAAAAAAAAAATAAAAAAAAAAAAATATTTCCCCCCATTAGTTGTTATATGAGTTTGGGATTTAGCCAAGGCAATGTCTTAATACCATATTATCTTTTGTTTAAACATTTTTGAATATGTTTTTTTTTAATATACCCCCTGAAGCAAATCTCATAAAAGTTTATGGGTGCACTGCCTGTGATGAGAGGATGATCCCTATTGATTTTGAGGTCAGTAGGTCAAAGGTCAAGGTCACCGTGACCTGATAATGAAAAATATTGCCTGCTCCATAACTCCTCATCCCCTTAAGCAAATCTCATGAAACTTCATAGGTGAACTGCCTGTGTTGAGAGAATGACCTCTATTGAGATTGAGGTCAGTAGGCCAAGGTCACTGGGAGCCAATAATGAAAACCTTGTCTGCATTATAACTCCTCCCCCTGAGGCAAATCTCATGAAATTTCATAGTTGAACTGCTTGTGGTGAGAGGATGACACCTATTGATTTTGAGGTCAGTAGGTCAAGGTCACCAGGAACCGATAATGAAAAACCTTGTCCTCTCCCCTTCAGGCAAATCTCATGAAACTTTATAGGTGCACTGCCTGTGATGAGAGGATGAACCCTACCGGCATCTGCCCTAGGGTTTATCCCCACCCGTGGGGTCACATGTTCCTGTGCCATAACTTGGAAACTTTTGAGATCCCCACCCTAAACCCATCTATACACTTACTGGGCCAGAACACTTTAATGTGAGTGTGGGAATTTGTTGATCTTACTCTTATATGAAATTATAAGCTTGTTTTACTTTTTAGCTCTACATCAGCAGAGCTTATGCCGTGGTGCGGCGTCCGTCGTCCGTCCGTCTGTCCGTCTGTCCGTCCGTTAACTTTTATTTGTAGCGACTACTCCTCTGAAACTACTGGATGGATATTCATAAAACTTTACAAAAATGTTGCCCATGAAGTCTAGTTGATCCTAGCAAAAATTCATGTCGATGTGAAATCCAAGATGGCCGCCAAAGCTAAAAATAGATTTTTTAAATACAAGTTTGTAGCGACTACTTCTTGAAAACTATAAGTGATATTGATATGGGACTTTTTCTAAAATGATCAGCATGACATGATGTTGGTCCTTGTCGAAAATCGTTTTGATTTGACGTTAAACATGGCTGCCAGCGGCCATCTTTGTTTACATAGAGTTATATAATGAAAACTTGTAGCGACTACTCCTCTGAAACTACTTGACGGATTTTCATGAAACTTCACAGGAATGTTGCTCTTGATGTCTAATTGATCCTAGCAAAATTTCAGGTCGGCCGGAAATTCAAGATGGCCGCCACGGCTAAAAATAAATTTTCAAAATACAAGTTTGTAGCGACTACTTCTTGAAAACTATAAGTGATATTGATATGGGACTTTTTCTAAAATGATCAGCATGACATGATGGTTATCCGAGTCGAACATTATTTTGATTCAACATTAAACATGGCTGCCAGTGGCCATCTTTGTTTACATAGAGATATATAATGAAAACTTGTAGCGACTACTCCTCTGAAACTACTTGACGGATTTTCATGAAACTTCACAAAAATGTTGCTCTTGATGTCTAATTGATCCTAGCAAAATTTCAGGTCGGCCGGAAATTCAAGATGGCCGCCATGGCTAAAAATAGATTTTCAAAATACAAGTTTGTAGCGACTACTTCTTGAAAACTATAAGTGATATTGATATCGGACTTTTTCTAAAATGATCAGCATGACATGATGGTTATCTGAGTCGAACATTATTTTGATTCGACATTAAACATGGCTGCCAGTGGCCATCTTTGTTTACATAGAGTTATATAATGAAAACTTGTAGCGACTACTCCTCTGAAACTACTTGACGGATTTTCATGAAACTTCACAGAAATGTTGCTCTTGATGTCTAATTGATCCTAGCAAAATTTCAGGTCGGCCGGAAATTCAAGATGGCCACCATGGCTAAAAATAGATTTTCATGCAAGTTTGTAGCGACTACTTCTTGAAAACTATAAGTGATATTGATATGGGACTTTTTCTAAAATGATCAGCATGACATGATGTTGGTCCTTATCAAAAATCGTTTTGATTCGACGTTAAACGTGGCTGCCAGCGGCCATCTTTGTTTACATAGAGTTATATAGTAAAAACTTGTAGCGACTACTCCTCTGAAACTACTTGGCGGATTTTCATGAAACTTTACAGGAATGTTGCTCTTAATGTCTAATTGATCCTAGCAAAATTTCAGATCGGCCAGAAATTCAAGATGGCTGCCACAGTTAAAAATAGATTTTTAAAAAATAAGTTTGTAGCGACTACTTCTTGAAAACTATAAGAGATATTGATATGGGACTTTTTCTAAAATGATCAGCATGACATGATGGTTATCCGAGTCGAACATTATTTTGATTCAATGTTAAACATGGCTGTCAGTGGCCATCTTTGTTTACATAGAGTTATATAATGAAAACTTGTAGCGACTACCCCTCTGAAACTACTTGACGGATTTTCATGAAACTTCACAGGAATGTTGCTCTTGATGTCTAATTGATCCTAGCAAAATTTCAGGTCGGCCGGAAATTCAAGATGGCCACCACAGCTAAAAATAGATTTTCAAAAAAACAGTTTGTAGCGACTACTTCCTGAAATCAAAATCAATCAGTAGAGCTTCAAGGTCATTGACCTCTTGTTTTTTTTATAATCTTTTCGAAGATTATATTAGGCGAGTGATTCAGAGGCATTAATTTAGCCCTCTTGTTTACATAAAATTTAACAAGTTAATTGCCAAACATCTGCATTGATACTGATCAAAGAAATATTCATTTTGTTAAAACATAACTTGCTCGCTTGAGTGACCTTGTTAAAATGAGATTATCATTTTACAATGAAGTCTGAGTCCATCATCCAATGGTTTGAGGTAGGTAATTTTGTACCAGAAATTTATACACAGAATTAAATTGACATTGGAATGCATACAGTTTGATAGCTAATAAATTATGGTCCAAATTCACCACCTTTTAAAACACCTACAGGATCAATAAACATTTTTTATCAAGGTTGTATTTATGTGTAGCACTGTGACTGTCAAAGATAAAAGAGGACTCCCCAATTACCCCTTCATCTTTTAGAAATGTTTTAAATTTTCAATATCACTTTAAAAAGACAAACTGACAAAAGTTTAAAAAAATAAACTAAAAGATGCAGCTTTCCTAAAGCTGCGTAAAACCTACGTATTTTTGTTTTTACATCTTATTGTCATTAACAATTAAAGATACAGCTTTTCCGAAGCATTTACAAAAAAACGCAGCTCTTGTAATTATCCTTTTTTTGCAAGTAAAATAAAAGACGCAGCTATCAAACGCCTTTCTCAAAAAATACGCAGCCTTAAATATAAATACGCAGCTTTTGTACACCTTTCTTACAAAATATTCAGCTTTGGACATAATTACGCAGCTAAAGTGTAAAATACGCAGCTTTGCGCAGCCTGCTTCTAAAATAACGCAGTTAATCACAAAAAACGCAGCTTTAGGATGGATTGCTGCGTAATAGCTACGTTTTAGCTACGTATTTTTCAAAGCTGCGTAAACATCTGACAAGGGTATTGTGCGCAAAAACTGACGAAAGATGAAGAAATCAAGTAGTAATTAACAATTAATGTAAATATATTAAGATAAAACTATTAAAAATAAGGAATGATATGGTAGTAATATAAACTATTTATGTAAAGCAACTACGCTGCTTATCTGGGGTACTGTGATTACTTTTTAATTTACAATTTCTGGTTTTCCAAAAATCTACTTCCAGATGACGTAATTTTGGATGGGGAAACCCCAGGTCCAAAACGAGGCCGCCCATTAATATACGCCGCACAAATCGAGCGTTTAATTGAATTGAATTGGATTTTATAGTCGCACCAACAGCTAAGGTCATATGGCGACTTTCCAGCTTCTACTGGTGGAGGAAGAACCCAGGTGACCTCCGGGCAATTTTCGTGCACGGGCGAGCACCTGGGTAGAACCACCGAAGTTCTGAAAGCCAGCTGGATAGCTTCCTCACATAAAGATTCCTAGGCCCCTGAGGGATCGAACCTACAGCGGTGAGAGGCAAGTGATTGCAAGTCAGAGAAATCAAGCGTTTAAATGATATAGCAGTAAAGAGTAATGTTTGTTTTTATCGGTATTTAAAGAGAAATATTTGTCAGCTCATATATGAATTGGTAAAAAACTTATTTTTGCTACACCAGATAGGTATACCCAGAATTCCTCAAAATCTCATGACAAGGTTCGCACAGCCTTAAAAAGTCCTTAAATTTCAGAAGTAGCCTTTAAAAATCCTTAAATCCACTCCAGCCTTAAAAAGTCCATACATTCTTACAAAATGTCGATTAAAGGTCCTTGAATTTCATAATCAGGTGATTAATTATAAAAGAGAAATAAAATCTGACATAGTTTTAAAAAATAGGCAAAAAAACAAATTTGCAGATTATTTGTCATTGCCGGTAATAAAATTACATTCGTGCACCTGTTCCGTATATCCGTCTATCAAGGTTGCCGCTATATCCGGTTATATGAATCGGCTGTTTTCATTGGATATCGTATTTCTACAAACCAATCACTGTTGCCGTTACACTTGTTTTTTCCTCATCAAAATGCACATGGCCCCACTCATTGAAAAATCAATCATGCCTAGCAAAAGTTTGTTTAACCAGAAGTGGTTATAAGTGGTTGAGTGAAGTCAGGGGAGACGAGCACAAAACGTATTGCGGATGTTGTCGCAAGTCCGTCTTAGCAATATCTTTTGTTAAGTCATATTTTATCAATTTTTAAACACCCTTTTCTATCGATTTAGGACGTTTTGTTAATGTTGCTATTAAAGTTATGGATAAATAAAACCTCAGCTAAATATTTATCTTTAAACAGATGGTTTGTATTGAGAGGTTAATCATGTTAATAAGGATATTTAAAAATGTTAAAATCTTACATTTTGACTTAAGTAGTATTTTCCACTATTATACCCCCAGCATCGCTGATTTTTGCAGAAAAATGATGTTTTAAAAGCAGAAATACAGTTAGTAAAATCGGTGAACATTGGAAAATACAAACAATGAAAGAATCATAAAAATCAGTGAACACTGACAAACAATGAGGAACAATCAGAAAACTCTGAATAAGTATAATCAATGCAAAGCAAGTAGTGCAGTACAAAGCAAGTAGTGCACCCACCACACTCCAAACTGGATTTTTTTAATACTTATTTCTGTGTTATTTTGGTCAATTCTTACATATAGCTACCTATGTTGCCCACGTTAAATATGGCTGCCAGTGGCCATCTTTGTTTACATAGAGTTATATAGTAAAAACTTGTAGCGACTACTCCTCTGAAACTACTTGGCGGAGTTTCATGAAACTTGACAGGAATGTTGCTCTTGATGTCTAATTGATCCTAGCAAAATTTCAGGTCAGCCAGAAATTCAAGATGGCCACCACAGCTATAAATGATATTGATATGGGACTTTTTCTAAAATGATCAGCATGACCTGATGTTGATCCTAGTTGAACATTATTTTGATTCGACATTAAACATGGCTGGCAGTGGCCATCTTTGTTTACATGGAGTTTGTATAGTAAAAAATTTGTAGCGACTACTCCTCTGAAACTATTTGACGGATTTTCATGAAACTTCACAGGAATGTTGCTCTTGATGTCTAGTTGATCCTAGCACAATTTCAGGTTGGCCGGAAATTCAAGATGGCCACCACGGCTAAACATAGATTTTTAAAAACAAGTTTGTAGCAACTACTTTTTGAAAACTGTAAGTGATATTGATATGGGACTTTTTCTGAAATGATCAGCATGACAAGATGTTGATCCTTGTCGAAAATTATTTTAATTCGACATTAAACATGGCTGCCAGTGGCCATCTTTGTTTACCTAGAGTTATATAGTAAAAACTTCAACTTGTAGCGACTACTCCTGAAACTACTTGACAGATTTTTATGAAACTTCACAGGAATGTTGATCTATCAAAATCTATCAGTAGAGCTTAAAGGTCATTGACCTCTTGTTTTACATATATCTGTGTTGTTTTGGTCAATTCTTACATAGCTTCTTATATATATATGTTGCCCTCCCAACCCCATCCCCGCCTCTCCCCCACCCCCACCCCCACTCAAAACTCAATATATATATTTTTACATATTTCTGTGTTTTGGTCAATTCTTACATAGCTTCTTACACATATATGTTGCCCTCACCCCAACACCCCCACCCCCACCTCTCCCCTATCCCCCCCCCCCCCCCAATTTTAATTTGAACGCAATCATTTACATAAAAAACAATTTAGATTAAATTCAGATACACAGATGTATCAAAAAAATGAAAGGAGGCCACAATAAAAATTGCAAGATATCAGCTCCCTCCCCGAGTTGCCTTTCGACCACAAATTTCTTGACAGCAATTTTGATTAAAACGGATAAAAATAATAATAAAATTTCACATAATTTTATATCGGCCCGAGTTTCTATACAAGCCCCATCCCCTAACCCCACCCCACATTGTTTTAGCCTTGTTTTCTGATGGTATTTACTAGCTATATAATTTATTATTCTCTGAAAAATCGAATAGTCGAGCTGCGCTGTTCTCCGACAGCTCTTGTGGATAATAATTGTCTGTTTATGCAGTGTCCACCCCAATTACTAATATTTATAATCCATCTAGATGAAACTTGGGGACAGTGTTCATGGGCATAATATCTCTGTCAAGTTTGATATTCAGCCAGATTACACTATAATGCTTGAGTTATGGCCCTAGGACTTATTTTTAACCACATCATAAGTGTTACAATTCCCTTGATAAAATGTGCCTTTAATCTACCCCACATTTATGAAGGGCATATATTGCACAATTTGTAGTTCTGGGAGCATAACAAATAGTTTTAGATTATTCAAGGAATAATCCAGCTTAAATAAATCGTTTAAATTTCACACTATTTTAATTCAATTTGAACTATACCTTTGTTATGGTCCCCGTAACAGAGATTCTTTTTTTTTACCGATACTAATGCTTCAGTGACTGTTACCACCGATGTGGTCAGGTGCCGTTGAAGGATTTCGTTTGGTATTATAAACTCACATGCTTCATAGACCTGTGAAGATATTTTCTGTGTTTTGAACATTTTATCTGAATTAGATAAGAAATGCCAATATGCCGTTTCTAAATATTTTGTATGGAATAAAAAATTATAAGACGAGTGTTAAAATTATAGAAAAAAATATTCTCATATAAGATTCATAACTGCATAGTCGAATATTAATCACGGACGATAGACAGTGATCTCAACAGCTCATCTCTAAGCCTTCATGTCAGGTGAGCTAAAAAGGGTTAGGTAGGCATGACAATTTGAGTTTTCTAATATTTTGCATAAGATGTGTAGGGTCAGCAGCCCCTTAAAAGAGTATGAGAGTGGACCTTTGGAAACGGCCGAACACTGTAGTAATTTGATTTAAGGTGTTTTGGGCCTAATTGGTAGGTAGAGTAACTTCTTCCAATACTGTTTCATGTTTGTTGGAAAATTAATAACAGTTTAACTTCCATTTGATATAGCAGAATGGTCATGGTTTACCTTTGATAATTTTCCAAGTCTGATTTTGTCTCCCAGCGTTGTTTTTAAGGATGTAGTACTTTCCCTGCTGCAATTGAGCAGTGAACTGGTCATCGCAGGAGAGGTCTCGAGTTTGAAGTGAATTTGTAATTACTCTTGTTAGGCCATATGTTCCTGTACACATGTATGTCGTTAAACATCACCTGAAAGATATATATTAGTTTTCAATATTTTTCAGACATATTTTTACGATTTCTATTGTCTTAGCAACCATATACCATATACTAAAGCACTTCTTATGAAAATTAAGACCATAACTCCCGTTCTACTGGTCTGATCTGGTTGGTTGTCAAACTCGTCTGAGCTTCCATTGATTCCAACAATCTGATAAATGTTGGGAAAGATCGGATGAAAAATGAAGACCTTAACCATGTTATGTTAACGAGGCAAAATATAGCATATTTCAGAAAATCAAGGGTCCTAACTCCGGTGTTACTGGTCGTAATTTGCTAGTTTTCAAAACATTTTAAAGCTTTCATTGACAGGGTTCTCAATAACTTTTGGTTAAACAGGCCTTTTTGAAAAAGTAACAGGCCTAGCTCTGTATTTAGAGGTAGTGCAGTATGTTGACAATTATATTTATTTACCAAACTTCAACAACACAGATCCATTTGAAAATTGTATTCTCAACACCACATATCCACATAACTACAAAATTCAACAACAAATACTTTCCATTATCTCTACAAAGTTCAATAACACATACTATCCATGTCACTGTCCTCATCTTTATGATTATTATTATTTATTTTTTAGAATGATTTTGAACCGGCCCAAATGCCATTTGAAGCGGTCATTTCTTATTGAGAACCCTGCATTAATATCAACAATCTGGTAAAGTTTGCAAAAAAATGGATGAAAAATGAAGATCCTATCATGTTAATGAGGCAAAATATAGCACATTTCCAAAAATCAAGTGCCAAAAAACTGGTTCGATCTGGCTGGTTTTCGAACTGGTCTGAGCTTTATCATTGTGAAATGTCATTGCAGTCCATCCAGTAGTTTTCGAGTTATAGAGCGGAAATGAAGCATAAGAATACGCTTACAAAGGGCAATAACTCTATGAATGAAAACAAGAGTTGTGCTCTGCACTTCTCGTTGCCGTATATCCGTGTGTGAAATTTCACAACAGTCCCTCTAGAAGTTTTTGAGTTATAATAATAATAATAATAATAGACTTTATTTACAGAGGGTAATACACATTTAGTTACATATAGAGTTTACATATAGTTATATAGTAAAAACTTGTAGCGACTACTCCTCTGAAACTACTTGACAGATTTTCATGAAACTTCACAGGAATGATCTATCTACCAGTAGAGCTTTTGAAATTGTAAAATATACACATACTTCACTGTTACTACATATAGAAAAATGGTTTCTGCTCAATAACTTCAGTTAATTAAGAATGAGATATTGGAATGGAACTATATGGGTAGGCAGATTATATGGAAAGGAAGCTTGGGATTGCATTTGGCCTCACTGAGATGAAACTCAAGGTCACTGTTACTAAAAATAGAAACATGATTACCGCTCAGTAACTTTACTTAGGAATAGGGTACGGTACTGGCATCAGTACCAAGGATTTAACGGTACTGTTAACGATACCGCGTGAATCAACAATGACCCGATCAGTTTACTTGACAAAATCGGTCTTATTTTCGTACATTTTCGCTTTAATGTGTCTTGTTAGCCCTACTGGCCAAAGTCCAGGCGAAGGCCAGGCGAGCTTATGCAATCACTTTCGTCCGTTGTCCGTCTGTTAGCAATTGTATAATACCAACATCTCCTCTGAAACTGCTTGAAGGATTTTAATGAAACTTCATTACAATGTTACTTGGAGGCCCCCCCTCAGATTTGTGTTTTTCATGGCCGCCAGTCATGCAAGATGGCCACCATGGCTAAAATTAGGTCAAATCTAAAGAGATTTCAAACGACATCTCATCCGCATCCACTTAATCCATTCCAGTGAAAGATCATATGTTCCTTGGTTTTGCCTCTATCAACTTTGTGTTTTTTGTTATTGTCGAATAATCAAAATGGCCGCCACGATGACCCAAAGTTTACATGAGTTATATAGGAAAAGGCTAAAATTGACATCTTCTCTGAAACTCTTGAAGGAATTTGTTGAAACTTTATCACAATGATCTTTGGGATAGTGCGCTTCAGATTTGTGTTTTTCGCAGCCGCCAGTTGTCCAACATGGCTAAAACTAAGTCAAATTTAAAGAAATTTCAAACGACATCTCCTCCGAAACCACCTAATCCATTCCAGTGAAATATCATGTACATGTTCCTTGGGTTGGCCTGTATCAAATTTGTGTTTTTCGTTATCGTCGAATAATCAAAATGGTTGCCATGGTGACCCAAGGTTTACATAGAGTTGTATAGGAAAAGGTTAAATATGAAATCTTCTCTGAAACCTTTTGAAGGATTTTGTTGAAACTTTATCAAAATGGTTGGCATCTATCAAAGTTTATATAGGAAACGGCTAAATATGACATCTTTACACAGTAGAGCGTCTACAGGCCCAAGAGGGTCTAAGAGGGCCTCTTGTTTTGTTTCATGTTCAGTTACATATTTATATTTATTGTGAGTTTCTTGTGTTTTAATTCGATTTAATTGTTGGAAAAAGTGAAAACAAAAATATGTATCCAAATGCGTGGCCTCACTACTAGACTGGTTCCACTTTATAAAGCGGCGCGCGCCGTTGACTATGACCGTTGGTTGCATAAAGGGTGTAATTTACATTCTATAAATAGACGTGGTTTCTCGATTAAATTGCTAGGTACTACACAGCAAAACAATGCCAGTGATTCGCATGCTGTGTGAGTCTGGTTGTAAATATTTAAACAAAATGACAAGCTGATAGTTCATCGCAATCACGGTGGTTTGGAGCTTATTCCCTGCCAGAACAGCTTCAAAATAAGGGTACATGTTTTTTTAAATGGGTAAATATTGGTTCCCAGTGAAACGGGTAAGGGTACGATACCAGCACCGGGTACTGGTGTCCTACCCTACTTAGGAATGAGATATTGTAATGAAACTTCATGGGTAGGTAGCTTATTTGAAAATGAAGCTTGGGACTGCATTTGGGGTCACTGGGTTCAAGAACACTGTTACTTAAAATAGAACAACTGTTTCTGCTCATTAACTTTAATTAGGAATGATTGGCTTGTATGAAAAGTAAGTTTGGGATTGCATTAATAGTCACGGCCAATGTCACTGTTGCTAAAAAAATGGCAGGTAGGTGACGTGTATTGCTCTGCAATACTTGAGTATCTTTTGCAATATTTGAGTATCTTCTTTTTTTTTCTTTTTTTTTTGAAGAAATAAAAATGGCCGAGGTGGCATGAAAAAACAGGGCAGAGATGATAATTTAGCAATTAATTTATTATGACCAAATCAAGGAATAAGAGAGTTTATATACTCCGATCATCATCTCAGTCCACATCGAGTTTTGAGTGGAAGTTATGTCTATCTCTTACATTTCTTGTCCTAGCTCAACAAGATTTGGCCATGAGCTTCTTTATAGTAGTGGCACCTGGTTATTCCTCCACCAGTAGAAGCTGGAAAAGTCGCCATATGACCTTAGCTGTTGATGCAACTATAAATTTGAATCCAATGAGACACATATCCCCATGGGTAAGTATTAAAATAGTAACCATGTTCAAACATCGTACCAATTAATTTTGGGGTTAGTAGCTCAAAGGTTATGGTCAAAGTAACCCGTGCATGAAAATTTTGCGAGAGTATTTACTTTTATACCTACAATCCTGAAACTTAATAGAAATGTTATTCATTTTTGCAGCAATGACCCTTATTGATTTTATGGTTAATAGTTAAATGTCAAGGTCACTGACATCATAAAATATATATAGAATTCCCAGCTGTTATTGATGAACTATTTGACCTACACTCTTATTTGACCTATAATCTTGAAACATTTTTACAAAAAGCGCTCTTGTTAAAACAGTTTTTTTGTCAGAAGGTCAAAGGTCAAGGCTATATTGACCGGACACCTAGAAAATGCTTTAAATAGAAAAAAAAGGAAATTGGCATATAATGCCCTGTTAGATGGAAGAAAATAATGTGTTTTTCCTAAACAAGAACACGACCAAACAAAATGGAATTGAGAGATTTTGAATATAAAGCATAAGTGCTGTGTATTGCAGAAAACCCACCAAAACGCAAAATTAAAAAGTGGGAGGCATATCCTGCAGGTGATAACACAATACGCAAAACTATTTAAAGCTAGGGTAGTGAAACCACACATAACAAATGGAAGCACTATTAGAGTCTGTCTGCCACTTTATGACTTAACTTATTCCTTAACCACCTAACTCAACTCAAACTATTATCCTAATCCTAAACAGCAGCTATACCCAAACCATAAACTTGACCAAAATACTAACCCACTAACTTCACCCTAATCTCACCATAACCTAGTATATTCATGGAGAAATAAGTTGCAGACAGATTCTAAATTCTAGCCACATAACAGCTTTCCTAGTAATATTAGCAATCTAAAATTACTTTCAGGCAGTACTGTCAACAAACATAAATGTTGTGCTGAAAGATGTTCAAAGATCGGTAGCCGTATGTATAACTACCAGATTGCACAAAATGACACACTATGAATAGAGATATAAGATGTGAAAATACGGGAAAAAAGAGCACAGTCAAAGAGCATTTTATGCCTGTTTCTGAACTGCATTTCCTATGTGTCCAGTCAATAACAACAATAAAAATGATAGAGGTTTTGTTTAACCAAATTCACTATTTTATTTAAAGTTTCAAGATTATACTATGTATGTAAAGTTTCAAAAACATTTACAAGTGACAACTGGGAAATGTTTCTTAGATCAGGTTATTTTTGGTTGACCTTCACCTTTGACCAGAGGGCTGGCGTGGCGCAGTCGGTAGCGCGGCGGATTTGTAACCGGAGGCCCCGGGTTCAATCCTCCGTGGTGCCACTGTGTTCTGTCAGTGTGTTCTTGGGCAAGACACTTTTCCTTAGCCTCGTCCGTCGGATGGGGACGTAAACCGGGCGGTCCCGTGTATCGGTCTATCAACCGAGCACGTTAAAGAACCATAGGAATCTATTCGATAATAAGAGTAGGGCAGGTTCCCGGATTCCTATGTATCCTTCCCCTCTCTCTGGGGCGGCTCTAAATAACCTGTACTGTGTTGATGAGCCGTTAAACAACATTCAATTCAATTCAATTCACCTTTGACCAAGTGACTTCTAATGCAATGCATTCCTCTCACTAAGGACAATGTCCTTTGAAGTTTCCTGAGTGTAGGTGTTTTACTTTCTGAGTTGACGCTCTGAATGTACATGTCCATATGAGATTATGATGACGTTGATCTTTGACCTAGTGACTCCAAAGCCAATAGGGCTCCTTTTCACCAAAGGCAAGGTCATATGAAGTTTTAATGCTGGAGGGGTAAACTTCAGGAGTTACCTCCCAAAATCCCCCGCCAAAGGCGGAGGGATATTAATTTGGCGTTATCCGTCCATCATGTTTGTCCATTCGTCAGGAGCCATATTTTCATAACCACAGGTTGGATTTTCAATACACTTGGTATAACGTTCATCCTGACAGTGAGATGATACGCGACTATTTTTTTCCGGAATTGCCCCAGTAAGGCCAGAGTTATTGCCCTTTAATTGATAAAAATTGCTTATTTCTGTCTGTCCACAGCCATATCTTGATAACCGCTTGTTTGATTTTCATTGAACTTCATAATGTTTATCCCAATAGTGGGATGTGACGTGGCAAGTTTATTTCGGAATCGTCCTAGTAACACAGAATTTATTGCCCTTTAATTGATAAAATTTGCTTAATTCTGTCCGTCCACAACCATATATTAATAACCGCTTTTTTGATTTTCATTAACTTGATTATGTTTATCCCAATAGTGGGATGTGAAGCGGCAAATTTATTTCAAAATCATCCTAGTAATGCCCGAGTTATTGCCCTTAAATTGATAAATGTCCCCTTGAATTATTCAGGTCGTGGGTTCAAATCTTACTGGATGCATATATTTTTATTTTTTGATTATTTCCTTTTTTCGACAACTTCTTGAAAACTAGAAGTGATATTGTGATATGGGACTTTTTCTAAAATGATCAGCATGACAAGATGTTGATCATTGTCGAAAATTATTTTGATTCAACATTAAACATGGCTGCCAGTGGCCATCTTTGTTTACCTAGAGTTATATAGTAAAAACTTCAACTTGTAGCGACTACTCCGAAACTACTGGACAGATTTTTATGAAACTTTACAGGAATGCTGATCTAGCTATCAAAATCTATCAGTAGAGCTTCAAGGTCATTGACCTCTAGTTTCTTTAATTGGGTGCACAGGGGCCCTTGTTGGATCAGCTAAACCTGGAGTTACTTTTTTTATTTTTTATTATTATTTTTAGCTCGACTGATCAGAGATCAGCAGAGCTTATGCCATGGTGCAGCGTCCGTTGTCAGTCTGTCCGTCCGTTCGTCTGTCCGTCCGTAAACTTTTTATTGTAGCGACTACTCCTCTGAAACTACTGAATGGATTTTCATGAAACTTTACAGATATGTTGCCCATGAAGTCTAGTTGATCCTAGCAAAAATTCATGTTGATGTGAAATCCAAGATGGCCGCCTAATCTAAAAATAAGTTTTTAGCTCACCTGAGCCGAAGGCTCAAAGGTGAGCTATTGGGATCACTCTTCGTCCGTCGTCCGTCGTCCGTCATCCGTCCGTCGTCGTCCGTCGTCGTTAACTTTTGTTTCAAACGACTTCTTCTCAGAAACCGCGTGGCCAATTTTGACCAAACTTCACGTGGATGATCCTTAGATGAATGCTTTTTAGATTTGTTAAAATTAGGTCAGCGCGACATCCAAGATGGCCACCATTACCATATATGGTCGAAACGTTAAAAAATCTTCTTCTCAAGAACCACTGGACAGATTTCTACAGTTTTTCTTTTAAAATGATCGCCAACGCCTAGCCGATCAAGTTTGTTCAAATGAAGTCCCCGGGGTCAAAAATGGCCATACATCTGGGGTCCAAAGTATTGTATATTGAGATTTTGCATGTTTTTCATATAAACATATATGAAAAAACTTTAAAAAATCTTCTTCTCTGAAACCACAAGGCACAGAGGTCTCATGTATAACATGTAGCATCAGCTTATGGACCTCTACTAAGTTTGTTCAAATGGTGACCCTGGGGTCAAATTTGTCTCCGCCCCGGGGGTCACAGTTTTACATAGGCTTGTATAGGGAAAAACTGAAAAAAATAATCTTCTCTGGAACCACATGGCACGGAGCTCTCATGTATTACATGTAGCATCAGCTTATGGTCCTCTACTTAGTTTGTTCAAATGGTGACCCAGGGGTCAGATTTGTCCCCACCCCGGGGTCACAGTTTTACATAGACTAACACTTATATAGGAAAAAAATAAATATCTTCTCGGAAACTACAAGAGCCAGAGGTTTGATATTTTGCATTTACTGTAAGCTTATGGTCCTTTACCATGTTTGTTCAAATGGTGACCCCGGGTCTCATTTGGCCCCGCCCCAAGGGTCACATGTTTTACATAGACATGTATAGGGAAAAACTTTAAAAATCTTCTTCTCTGAAACTGCAAGAGCCAGAGGTTTAATATTTTGCATTTGTTATAAGCTCATGGTCCTCTACCAATTTTGTTCAAATGGTGACCCTGGGGTCACATTTGGTCACATTTGGCCCCGCCCCGGGGGTCACAGTTCTCATATATTACATGTAGCCCTGGGGTCACATTTGGCTCCGCCCAAGGTGTTACTCTCTAGCACCTTCATTTTGTATTTGATCTTTACCAAACTTTCTCAGGGTCTTAAACTGTCTATATCACAGAGCCCACATTTCTTGAACAATCTTAACCAAGCTTGCACAGATTGTATATGACCATAAGATTTCGAAGAAGTTCGATAATGTGCCAGTACTCATGTGATCGCTTTAGGGCCGTCTTGGCCCTCTTGTATTGGTTCAAATTTACTCAGGTGAGCGATATAGGGCCATCATGGCCCTCTTGTTAAAAAACATGTTTGTAGCGACTACTTCTTGAAAACTATAAGTGATATTGATATGGGACGTTTTCTAAAATGATCAGCATGACATGATGTTGGTCCTTGTCGAAAATCGTTTTGATTTGACCTTAAACATGGCTGCCAGCGGCCATCTTTGTTTACATAGAGTTATATAATGAAAACTTGTAGCGACTACTCCTCTGAAACTACTTGACGGATTTTCATGAAACTTCACAGGAATGTTGCTCTTGATGTCTAATTGATCCTAGCAAAATTTCAGGTCAGTCTGAAATTCAAGATAGACGCTACGGCTAAAAATAAATTTTCAAAATACAAGTTTGTAGGGATTTTCATGAAACTTCACAGGAATGTTGCTCTTGATGTCTAATTGATCCTAGCAAAATTCAAGATGGCCGCCACAGCTAAAAATAAATTTTCAAAAAACAAGTTTGTAGCGACTACTTCTAGAAATCAAAATCAATCAGTAGAGCTTCAAGGTCATTGACCTCTTGTTTATTTATTATCAGCTGGTGGATCCTCTACCAGTTTTGTTCAAATGGGATACAGGGGTAAAATTTGGTCCCGCCCCAGGGGTCGCAGTTTTACATAGAAAAACTTTAAAAAATTTCTCTGAAACTACAAGTCAAAAGTTTAATATTTTGTATTACACTCAGCTTATGGTCCTCTACGAAGTTTGTTTGAATGGTGACCCTGGGGTCAAATTTGGTCCAACGAGCTGATGCGAACACTTTACTTTACGTCCATCTGTCTGTCCGTCTGTTAGCAATTTTATAAAATCGACATCTCTAAAACCGCTTGAAGGATTTTGATGAAACTTCATCACAATGAAAGACTTTGAAGAAACTTAAGTCACAATGATCTTGGGATAGTCCCTCTCAGATTTGTGTTTTCATGGCCACCAGTCATCCAAGATGGCCACCATGGCTAAAACTAGGTCAAATTTAAGGAATTTTCAAACGACATCTCCGAAATCACTTATTCCATTATTGTGAAATACCATAAACATGTTCCATGAGTTGGCCTCTATCAAATTTGTGTTTTTCGTTATTGTCGAATAATCAGAATGGACAACATCGACCCAAAGTTCAGAAATCAAAATGGCTTTGAGTGTTTATATTAATGAAAGTTTGATTTGTTTTAAAGCTAGCCAAACTTGAGCCAAATAGATCTCTCCCCTTGAAATATGATCATCTGATAGTAGCCGTAGTAATGAGATGAAGTAAATCAGATTGATAAATAGCACGTGGCCTGGTAATAAAAGTAATCATTGATATACAATTATATTACATTTATTACTATATTATACACACCTGCTAATATTACACCCAGTCCAGCCCTTCAGTTCCACTATAAAAGTCAATGCCGTAAAATCGTACATCTTCTTTTAAAATCTACTATGGGATGAATTTTAAAAATACCTATATATAGTAGATAATATCATTCCAGGACATGATTTATACTAATTTAAAAAAAATCTGAACACATTTCTTCCACTCGAGGATAATACATCATTCGGCAGGGGATATCAATTGATCGAATTTGCTTGTTGCTTCTACTCTTTTTTTTCCCAGGACAATAGACCTATGACATTCCATGAGCATGGGTATTTTTGAAACGAGCCTATACAGATATTCCAAATATTCATCCAAATAAAATCACACAGACCACCAAACAAACATCAGTTTTTAGCTCTACTGGCCAAAGATCAAGCGAGCTTATGCGATCAGTTTACGTCTGTCCGTCCATCCGTCCGTCCGTCTAAAATAGACATCTCTAAAATAGCTTGAAGGATTTTCATGAAACTTAATCACAATGTTACTTGGAAGGGCCTCACTCGGACTCTGATTTGTGTTTTCATGGCCGCCAGTCATCCAATATGGCCGCCATGGCTAAAACTAGGTCAAATTTAAGGAATTTTCAAACGACATCTCCGAAACCACATTCCATTATTGTGAAATACCATAAACATGTTCCATGAGTTGGCCTCTATCAAATTTGTGTTTTTCGTTATTGTCGAATAATCAGAATGGACAACATCGACCCAAAGTTCAGAAATCAAAATGGCCGCCAGGGCGACTCAAAGTGTACCTAGAGTTATATAGGAAAAGGCTAAAAATGACATCTTCTTTGAAACTGCTTGAAGGATTTGGATGAAACTTCATTACAATGATCTTTAGGAAAATCCTCTTCAGATTTGTGTTTTTCGCGGCTGCCAGTCATCCAAGATGGCCATATACATTTTCCTTGGGTTAGCCTCTATCAAGTTTGTGTTTTTCGTTATCGTCGAATATCAAAATGGCCACCACGGCAACCAAAAGTTTACATAGAGTTATATAGGAAAAGGTTAAAAAATACATCTTCTCTGAAACCTCTTGAAGGATTTTGATAAAACTTAAATCACAATGATCTTTGGGTAAGTCTTTCTCAGATTTGTGTTTTCGGGGCCTCCAGTCATCTATGATGGATGATTGCCACCATGGCTAAACTTAGGTCAAATTTAAGTACATTTATCAAACGACATATTACCCACTTATTCCATTCTATTTAAATATCAGATACATGTTCCTGTTCAATTGAATGTATACAGACCCTTGCTGTAGGTTTTTTGTTTTCTTTGTTTTCAGATTGATTTCAAGGAAAGAAAAATTCAATTCTTTTTATTCAACTGCTTTTCTCGTTGAGAGACAAAGCATTACACAATGAATTGAAACATATTGTATGCAAGCACTTGCTGTTCTATTCCTTGAATTTCGTTTTGTCAAGGGATAGAAAATCGGCAACTTGGGTCAATGTCAAGGTCACTGTTACTAAAAATAGACTGTTTCTGCTCAATAACATTTGTTAAGAATGATGTAATGGCCTGAATCTTGGTGTGCAGGTAGCTAATATAAAATGCTAGTTTGAGACCACTGGGGTCAAGTTTACTGTTACTAAAAATAGAAAAAACAGTTTTCACTCATCAACTTCAGGAATGAGATACTGGAATTAGACTTTATTGGTAGGGGGTAGGTTATATGAAAAGGAAGCTTGGGATTGCTTTGGGGTCACTGGGTTCAAGGTCATGTTCACTGTTACTGAAAATAGAACAACTGTTTCTGTTCATTAACTTTACTTAGGAATGAGATATTCAACTTGGTGTATAGGCTGTGATCTATTCTGTCAAATGGTAGAGCAAATACCAGTTAACAGTTTTATCACAATTTGCCTATTAAAGATGCTGTACCGCTGGGATCTTAATTGTTTTAGGCCATGGATAAAATCGTAGAAAGTGCTACGCATAACAGTAAATGCAGGCTTTTTATGGCATTTTAGCAATACAGACAATTCTGCATTTTAATCTCTTTTGAACTTTTACCCTGTAGTGTGTTCACTTTCCCATGTTATACGCCCCACGTAAGACGGGATGTATTATGTTGTGGCGTTGTCCGTCCATTTATCTGTCTGTCCATCTGTCCGTTAAATTTTGCGATATCTTCTTTCTAACTCGAACAGATATTATCCAATCCCTATGAAATTTGGAAGTAATGTTTATGGGCATAATATGTCAGTCAAGTTTAAAAACAAGTCCAATCGCCCTGGTAACAACAGAGTTGTGGTCCTTTATTTATTGAAAAAGACTTTGGAATAGTGTTTATGGGCATAATATCTAGGTCAGTTTCGGAAACCAGCCAGATGTTCGCAGTAACAATGGAGTTGTGGCCCTTTAATTATTGAAAATTACTTTGGAATAGCGTTTATGGGCATAATATCTAGGTCAAGTTCGGAAACCAGCCAGATCTTCGCAGTTACAACTGAGTTGTGGTCCTTTAATTATTGTAATTAACAATTTTGATAATGTCCGCTCAATAACTTGAATATTTGTTTTTCAATCTTCATGAAACTTGGTCAAGTTCGAAAACCAGTCGAATCTCCCTGGTAACAATGGAGTTTGTATTATGTCGCAGCATTGTCCATCCATCCGTCTGTCCATCTGTGCATTAACTTCTGCGATGTCCGCGATGAGAAGATACAATGCTGATACTAACACCTCTGTTACAAAGATCATTTTGGCCAATTTTAACACACAATCATTGTTCACAGTTACAAATGATTGACTGTCGACGGGTGTATTTTGTGTCCATTGGAAACTCTTGTTATACTGTTGTATTATGTTTTGATGCAGGGTGGGCATGAATGAGGGAGGTGGAAGGATTGGTTTCTCGAAAGAGAATGCATGCATGGGTTAGCTTCATATTTGGGGACAAAATTTATGGTAGCGATATCTTAGCCAAATTTCATAGCCTGCCAGATCACACATATGATGCCAGAGTTTGGCCCTTTGATTGTTAAACATTGATGATAGCTTTAACATTCATAATCCAATCTTGATGAAACTTGGGACAATGTTGATGGACATAATATCTCGGCCAATAATTAGCCGAGTTATGGTCCTTCGATATTTGAAAATTGACGATTAATATGTGCTCTGTCTGCTCAATAACTGTACAGTTATTATCCAATCTTGAAACTTCAGGACAATGTTTATTGGCATAATATACTCGCCAGATTTGATAACCAGCCTGATCTCACTTATAATACTGGAGCATTTTTTCTTTCCATATATAAGTGGTACCGAAAACTGGTACCATTGCCAATGGCAAAAAGTATGTTTTTTTAACAATTGGAGTGAAAAAAATCACAATCAAAAATTATTTGTTTTGTTTTAATATTTAGAGTGAAACTTCAAAGAATTAAGAAATATATTCTTTTAGAGCAGTGTAATGATAGTGAAAAATTCCCAATTCATGGCAAAACAACGTGAATTTTTCCAATTGAATGGGTACTGATATCATTCTCAAAAAGGTGAAAAAATCGCTGTAGAGTTGTGGCCCCTTTTTTGTTCAAAATTTAAATTTTTGCAGTCTTCTAATCTTGACAAAAATGGGACAGTGCTTATGGGCATAGTATCTGGCCAAGTTTGATACCTAGCCAGATCACATGTATAATGCCAGAGTTGTGGCCTTTTTATTTGAAAATTGACAATTTTTGCGGTGTCTACTCAGTAACAGGAACATTTATAATCAAATCTTAACTTAGGGACAATGTTTATGGCAACAATAACTCAACAAAGTTTGCCTATAATGCTAGTCATGACCCCCGTTGATTGTTGAAAATTGACAATTTTTGCAGTGTATTCAATAACTTCAATAGTTACCATAAAATCTTGATAAAACTTTGGGACAATATTTATTTCAACAATATCTCTTGACCAAGTTCAATTGCCAGGCAGATTGCATATAATGCTGTAGTTATGGCCCTTTGATATTTGATAATTGTCTGTTTTTGCAGTGTCTGCTCAGTAACTAATATTTATAATCCAATCTTGATGAAACTATATGCAGCCAGATCGCACATACAGTGCTTGAGTTATGTACTTGAGTTATGTACCTTGGATTGTTGAAACCAAACCATTAGTGTTACAATTCCATTGATAAAATCTGCCTTTAATCTGCCCCACATTTATTAAAGGCATAATATATTGTGTCAATTTTAGCTCTTGTTCAGTTATTGCCAAAAGGTCCTTCCTCGATGGAAAAGTTGAGCTTCCAAATCTTGGCAGCCATCATTAAACCAGATGTCTAAATAACCCTAGACATATTACAATTCCATTTTATAATTTTCTGCAATTCATTGTGATGAAGACCGGTGGCTTAATATTGTAGTTTGCTATTGTGGAAACGTATGCATTTACTCCAGCATCTCTCCAAATTTGGCAGAATCATTGAGTATGGTACTGTTGATAATTAGTTGACTTGCTTTATAGTGGTCTTAAAGTTTATACTTCTATAGATGGATCCCTATAAAAGCATAAAGAGTGAGGTCACTTTGAAGCTTGTCAAATTGTGTGTCAAAAGTACCACAATCAATTGTTATGACATTTGGAATGAGATGGGTTGGAATAAGGACAGAACTTCAATAATAGCCAGCAAAAATATTAAACCACCTATCATGATTAATTGAGACAAACCGTTGAGATCCCCACCCTATAATCATTTATACACTTGCTGGGCCTGAACAATTTAAGGCAGGTGCAAATTAGGCCCTTGCTTGAGTGAAAATGCCACATTCTGCCTTGCAAATTGTATTCGGTCTTTTTCAAACTTGACCAGATTGTTGATATTGATGAAAGCTCAGACATCTCCGAAATCATTTATTCCATTATTTGTGTTTTTGGGGCCTGAGGGACCAGTCATCCATGATTTCCACCATGGCTAAACTTCGGTCAAATTTAAGGACATTTATCAAACAACATATTGTCACTCATTCCCTCCCATCAAGTGTGTGTTTTTCGTTGTCGTCAAATATTTAAAATGGCTGCCACGATAACCCAAAGTTTACAGAGTTATATATAGGAAACGTGTTTCTTGGATTAAACCTCTATCATGTTCATGTTTTTGAATCACTATCATACCAGTAGAAGGTCGACACAAGGCACAAGTGGGCCTCTTGTTTGTTTAAGTTTTGGGTGGTGGGGAGCTGGAGGGGGTGGGGGTGTAATAAACATTTTGTTATATTCAGTATTACCATGTCCGATCTTCATCAAACTTTAACAGCACCTTCCTCTCACCAAACACTGACCTTACCCTGAAAATTAGGTCACTGTGACCTGCTTTCTCCAAAAGATGCGTTATGTTACGTTTTGTTTTTAGCTCTACTCGTCTCACACCACAATTAATTTTCCATAGGGTCCCATTGTAATGTTTTTGTTCGTGGCATAGAGATAAAAAAGATTTTGCAACATGTATTTATGCTTAAATTCTTCATTGATCCAATATCTGCATGCTATTAACTTTTAACGAATATTTACCAGATTGAACTTTTTTTAATTTCATGTTTGCGTGACACCTATCAAAATTTAGACAAAAATACAACCCCATGGAGATTAGACCCATGATGTGTAAAATGAGGCAGAAGTAGCTAGAAATCTTATATCAACATGCATTTTTAGCTCTACTGGCCAAGGGCCAGCAGAGCTTATGGGATGGTGTGTTGTCCGTCTTCCGTTGTCCGTCGTCCGTCCGTCGTCCGTCCGTCCGTTAACTTTTGCTTGTGTACACTCTAGAGGCCACATTTCTGATGCAATCATCATGAAACTTTGTCAGAATGTTTGTCTCAATGAAATCTCGGTCAAGTTCGAAAATGGGTCATGTGGGGTCAAAAACTAGGTCACTAGGTCAAATATTGGAAAAACCTTGTGTACACTCTAGAGGCCATATTTTTGACCCGAGCTTAATGCAACTTTGTCAGAATGTTTGTCTTAATTATATCTTGGTCAAGTTTGAAAATGGGTCATATGGGGTTAAAAACTAGGTCACTGGGTCAAATACTTGAAAAACCTTGTGTACACTCTAGAAGCCGTATTTCTGACCCAATTTTGATGAAACTTTGTCAAAATGTTTGTCTTAATTATATCTTGGTTAAGTTCAAAAATGGGTCACATGGTTTAAAAACTAGGTCACTAGGTCAAACTTTGGAAAAACCATGTGTACACTCTAGAGGCCATATTTTTGACCCTATCTTGATGAAACTTTGTCAGAATGTTTGTTTCAATGAAATCTCGGTCAGTTCAAAAATGGGTCATGTGGGGTCAAAAACTAGGTCACTAGGTCAAATACTTGAAAAAACTTGTGTACAGTCTAGAGGTCATATTTGTTACCCAATCTTGATGAAACTTTGTCAAAATGTTTGCCTTAATTATATCTTGGTCAAGTTCAAAAATGGGTCACATGGTGTTAAAAACTAGGTCACTAGGTCAAACTTTGGAAAAACCGTGTGTACACTCTAGAGGCCATATTTTTGACCCGATCTTGATGCAATTTTGTCAGAATATTTGTCTCAATTATATTTTGGTCAAGTTCAAAAATGGGTCCCATGGGGTCAAAAACTAGGTCACTAGGTCAAATACTTGAAAAACCTTGTGTACACTCTAGACACCATGTAGTACGACTCGATTCATCAATGGTATAACAGCCAGTAGAGCGTTCACAGGCCCTCTTGGGCCTCTTGTTCTGGGATCTCTTCCTAAAATGCTGTAGATTTAGAACCTGGTAAAGATAAATCAATGTATCCTGTAAAATGTAGAAAAGCAAACTTGTTTTTTTTATCTACCTCCTTCAGGGCATGAGTATTCAAGGGAGATAATAGTGGTGTGAGTCCTACTGGCCTTTGGCCAGGCGAGCTTATGGGATCACTTTTCGTCCGTCGTCCGTCTGTTAGTAATTTATAAAATCGACATCTGCTCTGAAACATCTTGAAGGATTTTGATGAAACTTCATTACAATGTTACTTGGGAGGGCCCCTATCAAATTTGTGTTTTTCGTGGCTGACAGTCATCCAAGATGGGCGCCTTTGCTAAAACTAGGTCAAATTTAAGGAATTTTCAAACGACATCTCCGAAACCACTTATTCCATTAGGCCTCCAGTCATCCATGATTTCCACCATGGCTAAACTTAGGTCAAATTTAAGGACATTTATCAAACAACATATTGTCACTCATTCCATTCTAGTTAAATATTATATACATGTTCCTGTGTTTTTCGTTGTCGTCAAATATTCAAAATGGCCGCCACGATAACCCAAAGTTTACAGAGTTATATATAGGAAACATGTTTCTTGGGTTGGCCGCTATCATGTTCATGTTTTTGAATCACATCATACCAGTAGAACGTCTACAGGCACAAGTGGACCTCTTGTTTGTTTAAGTTTTGGGGGGGGGGGGGGGGGGGGGGGGTGTAATAAACATTTTGTTATATTCAGCATTTCCACGTCCGATCTTCATCAAACTTTAACAGCACCTTCCTCTCACCAAGCACTGACCTTACCCTGAAAAGTAGGTCACTTTGATCTACTTTCTCCAAAACATGCGTTGCGTTAACCTTTTTGTTTAAGTTTCAGTGAGGGAGGTGGTGGGGAGGGAGGGGGGAGAGGATGAGAAATAAACTTTTTGGTATATCTCAGTATTACCATGTCCGATCTTCATCAAACTTTAATAGCACCTTCCTCTCATCAAACACTGACCTTACCCTGAAAACTAGGTCACTGTGACCTACTTTCTCCAAAATCTGTGCTATAAAATTAATGCATCCTCCCACTTGCAAAACAATCTATTTAGAAAAGCTCTATTAAATAGTTTTACCAAACACACAGGCACTTATCTTTCACATTTTTGAAAACCCGGCTTTAAAGTATTTATATGACAAATTATTCAATTAAAATGTGCAAGTTGCTGTCTCAGATTACGATTTTTGTCTCACCTTTTCGAAGAAAAAAGAGACATAGGTGTTGCTTTTCCGGAGGCGGCGGTGGCGGCGGCGAAGGCGTCAACATTCAAGTTTTGCGTTTAGGTAATTTTCTCACAAACTGCCTACACTAGACCTTTCAAACTTTGCTTATAGTTGTATCCTAGGTGGTACATTGCAACGTGACAAAGCAAATGTGGAAGTGACCTTGATCCTCCAAGCAAAGGGCAGATACATTAATAATATTTAGGTTCAACTTTTGCGTTTAGGTCACTTTTTCACAAACCGTATGCACTAGACCTTTAAAACTTTGTTTATAGTTGTATCTAGGGTGGTACATCGCAACGTGACAAAGCATATGTGGATGTGACCTTGACTCTCCAAGCAAAGGGCAGATAACTTTAATTGTTACATGTACATCACTTTCTCATTAACTATAAGTATGCACTAGATGTTTTAAACCTAATTTATCTACCAATCAACCAACAATCCACCCACCTATCTATCAACCAATCATCCCACCAATCTACCTAGCTACCTACCAATATCTACCTACCAATCAACCTACCTACCAATCAACCAACCAACGAATCCACCTACCTACCTACCTACCAACCAACCAATTCACCGCCCTACTTATCAATCAACCAACCAATCCACCTTCCTACCTACCAGTCCACCAACCAATCCACCTACCTACCTACCAATCGACCAACAATCCACCTACCTATCTACCAATCAACCAATCCACCTACCTACCAAACAATCAACCAATCCACTACCTACCTACCAATCAGCCAACCCACCTACCTACCTATCAATCAATCTACCCCTTACCTACCAACCAATCTACCTACCCACCTTCCTTCGAAGCAATCTTCCTACCCACCCACCTACCTTCCGACCAATCTATCTACCACCTACCAATCAACCAACCTACCTACCCACCCACCTATCAACCTACCTACCCACCCACCTATCAACCTACCTACCCACCCACCTATCAACCAATCTACCTACCCACCTACCAATCAACCAATCTACATACCCACCTACCAATCAACCAATCTACCTACCCAATCAACCAATCTACCTACCTACCAATCTATACTGCATTTGAACATCATAGCAGGTTGCGGGTGGTGGCATTAGAAATTTGATATCAGTACAGTCTATAGTAAAGGAGTATAGGTTTTTCATTTCATCAACATCAATGTCAATCTCTTGAGACATAGTTTTACATATTTGATATCCTTCAAGGTAAAGTTATTGAGCAAACTATTTTTCTATTTATAGTAACAGTGAACTTGACTTTTGAACATAAATGACAAAGTATAATTTTAAGCTTTTCTGTGAGCGATACCTTGACAGTTTCATAAAAATCCCTAACGGGAACTAAAATTGAGTGTTAACGAAATTCCGGGGTGGAAAAATTTGGAAAAATCCACTCGCCCTGCAGGACTAGTGGAAGCTAAAAGCTACTCGCCCTTACCAATTTATCACTTGCCCTGCAGCATATGACCTGAACATTATTTTCACCACTATATAGTAAGCTACAATAAGTTCATTTGTGTACTCACAGACACTGTAGTAGCTGACAGGCAGTATGTGGATATTTTATTGTTATTCAAATAAAGCGCCATATTATCTAACAAAACATTTAATATTATGGTCTGCAACCTGTTCTCGTACACCGTCACAGGCAACCGTCATTAAGATTTATTCCCTTCCATGCAGACATTCGTCGGGGAGTGGGCAAAAAAAATAAGCGCGGAGAATTAACTTCTACAACAACAACAATATTCTGCTGAACTTCACTTCAGTATTTTGTCTCCATTGGACCAATAATAGACGCCAGAACTAATTAATAGCGGTTGGGAACTACGCTTGTTGTTCAGCCATACCCGTTCTGATTCGCCGACACTCAGGCCGAATCCGCTTGCAGACTTTCCGAACAGTGACCTGATGTCTGTTTGTTTACCCGCCATGTTAACGGTGTCGATATAAAAAAACCAGTGTGACTGGTTAGCGATATATTGCATCACACTCCAATTGATTTTAGCGTGAATTGAATCACAGTCTATATGACGCGTGGGTTACCTGGTAACAAACAAACACCTGTTAATCTGGGTCCTGAAAACGACAATACGGAACAAAATAATGCATCGGAAATGATCCAGATTTGAAATCTTACAAATATTGCAACATCGTGTTTGAACGCTAGTTTAACTTAAATTTTATAGTGCAAAAAGTCACTCGCCCTGTCGGACGACCAGATGCCAAATGTTACTTGTCTGCAGGCAGCTTGCACTCGCCAATGCAAGCGGGCGAGTGGAATTTTACACCCCTGATTTATAGTAACCATTTTGTAGTAACCTTGATCTTGACTTGAAGAAATGACTTGTGTGGGTTGAAAAAAAGTTCTAAGTTTCTGTTCTATTAGCCAGTAATTCTGGTGAAGTTTTGTTAAAACAGTTCAAGGGAAGCAAAAATAGAATGCGACTCAGATCAACGGATGGAGTGCTGCTATCTGTGGCTTTTATACAAATTTGGAAAAATATACGTTTCCAATTAATGTAACCAAATGCATGAAATGATATACTGAAAAAAATAAGTTTAGAAAGCCCTTATATGTATCTATCTTAAAAAAATGTAATGTAATTTTATACTGTGAAGTTTTTGAAAACATTGGTAATGCCATCGTGTGATATTCTTTTACACTGTTTCTGTGTGTTCCCAATGTTAAGTACCAGAAGTTAAATCACATTTAAAAAGTACAAATATGGTAAAGAGCATGATTAAACTTTATTAAATAACTGTTCTGAGTCTCAATTTATAACTAGAAATGTTTCCATGGGGACACGGATGCCCCAACTTAAAACAATTGGTGTAAAACGTAAAATTTGATGAAAAAGGGGGCCAAAATTCCGGTAATACTGGGTCGATTTTGACGCCGAAACGATATGCACATCTTGACATCATAGGTAAGCATCCTGTAAAGTTTCGAAGCAATTTGTTGAAAAGTGTGGGAGGAGATGGACAAAAAACTTTTCTGGAAGGACGGATGGACGGACAGACATGGCTAACGCTATATGCGCCTTCACCATGGTGGGGGCATAAATAAACGCAAAACCAGTTAATAATTTTGTCATTATAAAGATATAACTTGGTCATTATAAAGATATAATGAACCAAAGTTTACAATTTGTGAAATTACCTCCCTTTACATGGATGTAATTTCTGCATAGCTGGAAAATTTAAACACTTTGCTATTTTTTTCACTTATATCATTTGAAAATAATGCCTAATATGTACTCCATAATTGTGTTAAGTTATTTATTAAAAGATGGTACACTAGAGGAATAAAATATATTGAGCAAATCTTTGATTACAGAAAAAAAGATTTTTACACGTTTAAGGACTTTAGAGAACTATATCAGGTTCCTGAAGCTGACTTTTTAAAATATGCATCAATAATAACATGTATTCCAAAGGAATGGAAAATGCAACTTAAAAACGAATGTATTAATGAAAATAGAAATGAGACGATGCTTGAAAAACTTCTTGGCTCGAAACAAACAAACAAGTTTCTATATGACTATCAAGTAAAACAGGATTATACAACAAATAATAAACCACAACTAAAATGGGAAAATTTATTTCAAAATATTAAGTGGGAAAATGTATATACTATAGCAATAAAAGCAACAGTTAATACAAAACTAAGAAACTTTCAATACAAGTATGTTATGAGAATAATTCCAACAAACAAATCTCTGCTCAAATTCAAGATGGTCAACTCAAATCTGTGTGAGTTTTGTAATATGAATATAGAATCAGTAAACCACCTTTTCTGGGAATGCATGCATACGCAACATTTCTGGTCAGAACTTTCCTTATATCTAAAAAGCATACACTTGAACTTACCTTTGGACTTAAGAACAGTCTCATTCGGAATCGAAAAAACAGGAGATATGGTAAATGTAAAAAATTTCATTATAATTAGTGCAAAATATTTTATTTTTACAAACAAATGTTTAAAAACAGTGTCAATGTTTTGCAGATATAAAAACTATTGATATAGACAAATTGAAATCGAACGACAAATAGCTATGAACCGAGATAAACTAGAAATTCACGATAAAAAATGGCAAAACTTCCGAGACCTCTTAGTACACTATGTTTTAATATATTATACGTATTATTATTGCATATATCAGACTTAAAGAAAGTGACAAACTACTTTACATACATAAAAAGGGAAAGCATTATCTATTGTTCTATCCTTTTTCATCTTATTACTGTCCTTTTCACCTGTTGGTAAAAACTTCCTTCTTATCTCTTTCTACTGATTTTTGTATAAATCTATCCTCCTCTTTTATCATCTTCCTCCTTTTCTTTCTTTAAACAACTCTCTTAACCATAAACATAAATTATTTCATCTATGTTTATAATGTACTGAATTGTAATAACATGTCATGTACCAAATGATGAAATAAAATAGTTTATTACAAAAATAATTGTTAAGTATATTGCCCATGACCTCAACCACACATCGTCTCGAATATGAGCAATGGGATATATGACGTTATGTGGGTTAATTCTATTGTAGATGTGATATAAAAGCTCTTCATCTTGTGCGTCATGTAAATGTTGCAGTGTGGACATTTTTAGATAATACATACGACCTTGGATGAAATGATTATCAAATATGGGTATTCTATTAAAGATGTAGAACTGAAAAAGAATGAATGATACGGCGCACCAACACATGAAACCTCATTAACTTCCAGCCACAGAAAAGCTTGTTTCCAAGACACAAGATAGTCTTTTCGGTAACATTGTTACTATCGTGGAGCTTATTCACCGGGTTTTCCGATTCAACCTGTCGAACTGCATTAGAGACGATGTCCTCGATTATCGTCTTTACAAAATTCTCCGTATTCAACGTGAAAAAGCTCAGAATTGAGCTATTTAGTGCTATGGGAGATTTTTTCCTTCCACGCGATGACATTTTAGTGGGTGATATATCCTGAAAACGCTTGAATTTATTTATGGTTAGTGGTAAAAGCCAGTTGATTATGTGGGATCTGCTGGGATGTTAGGACTATTGTAGCAAGTCTTATACTTAGGCTTCTAAATGAATGGAAATTGTCATACCTTTTATTATAAACGATTCCCAACTATGTTAAGATGAAAACAGTTTGACGAAAAATAGTTTAAATAAAACAAAGCATAACCAATTTTATAGAAATGAAAATGCCAGGATTAAATCTTGAAAAATGCCAATAGGTTGTGTTTAACCTAAGTGGTCTAACTGAATGGAATGAGAAATTAGAATTAAATCCGAATATTTAATTCTCTTTTCGGAAAAAACCCATAAAAGTCGTCCTCCCATAGCACACAAAATGCCCGTCTTTTACTACTAACCCGGTGAACTCGGAAAGCGCCCAGACAACTCAGATGACGCAAATAATAGTCTGGTTTAGTAACGCTTTATACTGCTCGGTGCGAGATTTAATTGGTTTTACCGATAATACAAGTGGAGACAGTCAATTTGTTTTACCGGATGTTTACATGTGAAACTTATACGCCAGGAAATGAAAAGTTTTGAGTGAACGTTAAATAGCTTGCATATCCAGTACGCATGTCCAGAAAAATAATTGCGGATGGGAGAAACCCCAGGTCCAAAACGAGGCCGCGCATTGATATGCGCAGCACATATTAAGCGTTTAAATGATAGCGATAAAGAGTAATGTTTGTTTAATCCGTATTTAAAGAAAAATAATTGCCAGCTCATATATGATATGGGTAAAAAACATATTTTTCCTACACCAGACAGTTCTAAAGCTGTAAGCAAGCGGGGGAAAATGGGTAAAATGGCTTCGAAAATACTTCAGCAGGTGAGCAAGGGCATCTTTGGCGGAATACCTGGAATTCCTCAAAATCACATGACAAGGTTCGCACAGCCTTAAAAAGTCCTTAAATTCTTAAAAAATATCATTAAAGGTCCATCATCAGTCGATTAATTATACAATAGGAATAATATCTGACGTAGTTTTAAAAATTGACAAAAAAAAAATTCGCTGGTATTTTAATCATTGCCGGTAATAAAATAACATTCGTGCACCTGTACTGTATCTCGGTCTATCATGGTTGCCGCTATACCCGTTTATATGAATCGGCTGTTTTCATTGGATATTGTATTTCTACAAACCAATCACTGTTGCCGTTACACTTGTTTTTTCCTCTTATCAAAATGCACATGGCCCCCACTCACTGAAAAATCAATCATGGCTGGCAAATGTTTGTTTAACCAGAACCGGTTAGCGAAGTCAGGGGAGACGAGCACAAAGAGGGCCTCTTGTTTTGATTCATGTTCAGTTACATATATTATATTTATTGTGAGTTTGTTGTGTTTTAATTTGGTTTTGATTCATGTTCAGTTACATATATTATATTTATTGTGAGTTTGTTGTGTTTTAATTTGATTTAATTGTTGGAAAAAGTGAAAACAAATACGTATCCACATGCGTGCATCACTACTAGACTGGTTCCACTTTATAAAGCGCGCCGTTGACTATGACCGTTTGTTGCATAAAGCGTGTAATTTACGTTCTATAAATAGACGTGGTTTCTCGATTAAATTGCTAGTACTACACAGCAAAACAATGCCAGTGAATCGCATGCTGTGTGAGTCTGGTTGTAAATATTTAAACAAAATGATGACAAGCTGATAGTTCATCGCAATCACGGCGGTTTGGAGCTTATTCCCTGCCAGAACAGCTTCAAAATAAGGTAGACACATTTTTCCAAATACCGATAAGGGTACGTTTTTTTTTTAAATGGGTAAATATGGGTTCCCAGTGAAACGGATAAGGGTACGATACCAGCACCGGGTACTGGTGTCCTACCCTACTTAGGAATGAGATATTGTAATGAAACTTCATGGGTAGGTAGCTTATTTGAAAATGAAGCTTGGGACTGCATTTGGGGTCACTGGGTTCAAGAACACTGTTACTTAAAATAGAGCAACTGTTTCTGCTCATTAACTTTAAATAGGAATGATTGGCTTGTATGAAAAGTAAGTTTGGGATTGCATTTATGGTCACGGCCAATGTCACTGTTGCTAAAAAAATGCAGGTAGGTGACGTGTATTGCTCTGCAATACTTGAGTATCTTTTGCAATACTTGAGTATCTTCTCTTTTTTTTTCTTTTTTTTTTGAAGAAATAAAAATGGCCGGGGTGGCATAAAAAAAACAGGGCAGAGATGATAATTTAGCAATTAATTTATTATACCAAATCAAGGAATAAGTGTTTATATACTCCGATCATTATCCCAGTCCATATCGAGTTTTGAGTGGAAGTTATGTCTATTGCAATTGAGTTTCCTTTTTCTTTAAATATTGTTTACAGTTTATTTTTTTCGTCAAACCATTTAAGTACCGTGATACCATAGAACACCACGCTAATGTACACTGGAAACCCCAGGGGTCGTGGGTTCAAATCTCATTGGAGGAATATTTTTTTTATTTTGTTTTATCTCCATTAGAAACCTTGGTTCATGGGTTCAACTTTTTGAGTGGAAGTTATGTCTATCTCTTACATTTCTTGTCCTAGCTCAACCAGATTTGGCCATGAGCTTCTTTATAGTAGTGGCACCTGGTGTATTCCTCCACCAGTAGAAGCTGGAAAAGTCGCCATATGACCTTAGCTGTTGATGCAACTATAAATTTGAATCCAATGAGACACATTTCCCCATGGGTAAGTATTAACATAGTAACCATGTTCAAACATCGTACCAATTAATTTTGGGGTTAGTAGCTCAAAGGTTACGGTCAAAGTAACCCGTGCGTGAAAACAATTTTGCGAGAGTTTATTTACTTTTATACCTACAATCCTGAAACTTAATAGAAATGTTATTCATTTTTGCAGCAATGACCCTTATTGATTTTATGGTTAATAGTTAAATGTCAAGGTCACTGACATCATAAAATTTATATAGAATTCCCACTGTTATTGATGAACTATTTGACCTACACTCTTACAAAAAGCACTCTTGTTAAAACAGTTTTTTTGTCAGAAGGTCAAAGGTCAAGGCTATATTGACCGGACACCTAGAAAATGTTTTTAACAGCAAAAAAAAGGAAATTGGCATATAATGCCCTGTTAGATGGAAGAAAATAATGTGTTTTTCCTAAACAAGAACACGACCAAACAAAATGGAATTGAGCAATTTTGAATATAAATCATAACAAGTGCTGTGTATTGCAGAAAACCCACCAAAACGCAAAATTAAAAAGTGGGAGGCAACACAATACGCAAAACTATTTAAAGCTAGGGTAGTGAAACCACACATAACAAATGGAAGCACTATTAGAGTCTGTCTGCCACTTTATATGACAACTTATTCCTTACCTTAACCACCTAACCACTTTCCCCAACTCTATTATCCTAATCCTAAACAGCAGCTATACCCAAACCATAAACTTGACCAAAATACTAACCCACTAACTTCACCCTAATCTCACCATAACCTAGTATATTCATGGAGAAATAAGTTGCAGACAGATTCTAAATTCTAGCCACATAACAGCTTTCCTAGTAATATTAGCAATCTAAAATTACTTTCAGGCAGTACTGTCAACAAACATAAATGTTGTGCTGAAAGATGCTCAAAGATCGGCAGCCGTATGTATAACTACCAGATTGCACAAAATGACATACAATGAATAGAGATATAAGATGTGAAAATACGGGAAAAAAGAGCATAGCCAAAGAGCATTATATGCCTGTTTCTGAACTGCATTTCCTATGTGTGCAGTCAATAACAATAAAAATGATAGAAGCTTTGTTTAAACCAAATTCACTATTTTATATAAAGTTTCAAGATTGTACTATGTATGTAAAGTTTCAAAAACATTTACAAGTGACAACTGGGAAATGTTTCTCAGATCTGGTTATTTTTGGGTGACCTTCACCTTAGACCTAGTGACCTCAAATGCAATGCGTTCTTCTCACCAAGGACACTGTCCTTTGAAGTTTCCTGAGTGTAGGTGTTTTACTTTCTGAGTTGACGCGCTCTGAATGTACATGTCCATATGAGATTATGGACTTTGATCTTTGACCTAGTGACTCCAAAGCCAATAGGGCTCTTTTTCAACAAAGGTAAGGTCATATGAAGTTTTTCGAGTGGAGGGGTAAACTTCAGGAGTTACCACCCTCTAATCCCCCGCCAAAGGCGGAGGGATATTAATTTGGCGTTTGTCCATCCTTACGTCCGTCCGTTCGTCCGTCCGGAGCTATATCTTCATTACTACAGGTTGGAATTTCAATACACTTGGTATAACGTTCATCCTGACAGTGGGATGACGCACGACTATTTTTTTCCGGAATCGCCTCAGTAAGGCTGGAGTTATTGCCCTTTAATTGATAAAATTGCTTATTTCTGTCTGTCCACGGCCATATCTTGATAACCGCTTGGTTGATTTTCATTAAACTTCATTGTAATGTTTATCCCAATAGTGGGATGTGACGCGGCAAATTTATTTCGGAATCGTTCTAGTAACGCCGAAGTTATTGCCCTTTAATTGATAACATTTGCTTAATTCTGTCCATCCACAGCCATATATTGATAACCGCAGGTTTGATTTTCATTAACTTGATTATAATGTTTATCCCAATAACGGGATGTGATGCGGCAAATTTATTTCGGAATCGACCTAGTAACGCCCGAGTTATTGCCCTTTAATTGATAAATGTCCCCTTGAATATTCAGCTCGTGGGTTCAAATCTTAATGGAGGCATATTTTTTTATTTTTTGAGTATTTCCTTTTTTTATGGGAAACCTTGGTTTATGGGTTAATTTAAAAAAAAAAAAAAAATTTATTGATTTATTTATATTTATTTTTCCTCAAGAAACCTTGGTCCATGCGTTCATTTTTCTTTAATTGGGAGCCCATGGGTCCTTGTTTTATCAGTTATACCTGGAGTTAGCATGGCCGACTCTTTGGAATCGTGTGTACTACAAATTATGAATATGGACTTTTTGGTTGAGGAGCTTTACCATTTTCCGCAATATAGTCCCCTTTAACTGCCTCAAATACAACTTAATTTGATAAGGTGACTGACTTGAACATTATGTATACCGAGTAATATAACTACTGATTGTGAAATAATGAAATAATTGTATTTGTATACAGTACAAACGTGTCTTTTTTGTAGATTTACCGAACTATTATGCGCATTAATACACCAATTTTCGGACGAGGAGCTTTACGCACTTGGAGATAGCACTTCGAGAATGTAGTTCCTTTAACTGCCTCAAGTATAACTTAATTTCATAAGGTGACTGACATGAACGTCATATATACCGAATAATATAACGACTGATTGTGAATAATTGTCATTGTATACAGTATATACGTGTCTTTCTTGAAAATGTACTGAAATACTATGCGCAATAATACACGAATAAATATTTTATGAATGAAAAGTTTCAATAGCGTAGTTGTCCGGATGTCGAACATCTGTTTAATATTAATTCATTTCATTTACCCATGTAGTGTTTATTTTCTTGCTGGAATTGAATAAAAAATAATTATCCCACAGTGTATCAACAGGAAATCTATTGGAACATACAGTGCTCGAAAAGTAGGATAGCCTGATGCCCGGGTCTCGATTGAATGTTTGTGAAATTTTCGGGTACAGAATTTCGGATATTTTTTTTTACATAAGAAAAACTGTCATTTACAAATACATCTTGGTGGACAAAAAATATATATATGTATAGGTGTAAGGAGTTCCTGGAATCCTACTTTTAAATGTATGCTCGTCTAAGCTCCTTATTCTTTAACTTGTAGAAAGTGGTGACAAAAAGGAAAATATAGCCAGAGGAGGCCCTGATAGTCTAATAAAGCCTGATTAAAAATTTGGCTCCAAGTTTCGTTCAAGTTTCACCATTGAGTCGGCTCTGATTATTATCGTTTGGCAAAAGTCCTAGTACTGTCCTTTGCATCAGCTTGCTTACTCCAGTACAAAAAAAATCTCATGTTCTAAGCAGCAACATTTCATTTTAATACGCCACACCTGTAAAATTTATCATAACCTTTAACCTCACCAAGAAGACGGACACTGTTCAATCTTGGCGACTCTCAGGACCTTCAGTCCTTTGATATTTTTCATTTTTTTATTATTATTTTTTATTTATTATCAGCTGATGGGATCCTCTACCAGTTTTGTTCAAATGGGATACTGGGGTCAAATTTGGCCCGCCCCAGGGGTCGCAGTTTTACATAGACATAGATAGGGAAAAACTTTAAAAATCTTCTCTGAAACTACAAGAGTCAAAGGTTTAATATTTTGTATTTACACTCAGCTAATGGTCCTCTACCAAGTTTGTTTGAATGGTGACACTAGGGTCAAATTTGGCTCTGCCCCTGGGTCACATGTCAAACTTGGTTTGAGTGTTTATATTAATGAAAGTTTGATTTGTTTTAAAGCTAGCCAAACTTGAGCCAAATACATCCCTCCCCTTGAAATAACAAGATCATCTGATAGTAGCCATAGTAATGAGATGAAGTAATCCGATTGATAAATATCACATGGCCAGGTAATTAAAAAGTATCATTGATATACAATTATATTACATTTATTACTATATTATACACACCTGCTAATATTACACCCAGTCCGGTCCTTCAGTCCCACTGTAAAAGACAGTGCCTTAAAATCGTACATCTTTTTTTTCAAATCTACTATGGGATGAATTTTAAAAATACCTATATATATAGTAGATATTAGAATTATATATAGTACATATTAGAATTGATGAAGTCTCAAGGACATGATTTATACTAATTTAAAAAAAATCTGAACACATTACTTCTGCTCGAGGGTAATACATTATTCGGCAGGGGATATCAATTGATGGAATTTGCTCGTTTCTTCTACTCTTTTTTTTCCCAGGACAATAGACCAGTCCTATGACATTCCATGAGCATGGGTATTTTTGAAACGAGTGTATACAAATATTCGTCCAAATAAAATCACACAGACCAGGAAACAAACATCAGTTTTTAGCTCTACTGGCCAAAGGCCAAGCGAGCTGATGCGATCACTTTACGTCCGTCTGTCTGTCTGTCCGTCTGTTAGCAATTTTATAAAATCGACATCTCTAAAACCGCTTGAAGGATTTTGATGAAACTTCATCACAATGAAGGACTTTGAAAAAACTTAAGTCACAATGATCTTTGGGATAGTCCCTCTCAGATTTGTGTTTTAGCCATGGCTGCCAGTCATCCAAGATGGCCACCATGGCTAAAACTAGATAACATTTAAAATGACATCTCCAAAATCACTTATTCCATTCATGTGAAATATCATATATATTGTAGTGAATGTACATAGGGTACCACTAAGTTCTTGCGGCTCGATTCCCTGGAGATTTGGGTAGTCAGCAGTTTCCCGCCATCCCAGCCCATGGGACCCAGCCAGACGTCATGTGACACGATCCAAGCTCCCTGATTGGTAGCGGCTCGGCAAGGAGGAGGGCTCTTCAAGTCAAGTGGCCATTGTGCGAGTTGTGCTTCATTAGAGCGGACGACATATTGAGATTATACGGACATATACAAGTGGATATATTATATAGTGCCTGACAAGACCTACAATGGACAGTTAGGAACACTTTACTGGTGTCAGAAAGTGAAACGAATTCACGCCTGAATGGAAATTCACGTTGCAATGGTGCTCCCATAGCTAGCGTTGTGAACTTCACAGCGCGCTGAGCGTCTGAGCGGATTTCGCTCAGGCACTCTTCAGCGTGATACCGTCGGCGGTAATCAATAGGATATTATATCCTAGGAAGCGTTTTTACTTGTCCGGGTGTATTTGCTCACGTAAAAGTGAATTAAAGTGTACTTTTTGGTGGGGAAGCGAAAGAGTGCTACTGCGCATGCGTGAACAAATGTCTAACGGGAAGTAAGCCATTTAGTTCCGGTGTAAACATTGACATTGCAGTGGGAGATCCATTGCAGTTTTAGTGGGCAGAGCCTCTTGTGAACATTGTCAAACGTGTTTTCGTTTGAGAGTGAAAAAGGTTCAAACGTATTTTCGTTTGACAATGCAAAAGTGTCAAGCGTATTTTCGTTTGAGTATTGGGATATTTGAAAGACCATCGTATATCACTGTATGGTATTAACTAAATGTGTTTACGTTTAAGTATTGATAATATTCATAAATAACTAAAATATTTAATAATTAATTATGTCGGCAAGTGATAGCCTTTGCATAAGACCACTGATCAAGGTCAATTTTGCATCGGCCAGTGAATTGATGCTGATAGATGGCGTGGGTGAGAAAGTGGCAGCAGCCGTGGTTGCTGTGCGGGAAGCACGGGAATCTCACTCAAGATGAGTGGGAAGTAATTACCAGGCGACGGGTAAATCCAGAGTGGGGGCCCGTCCTGGACTTCACGGCTAGGGTCCTGATAAAACAGGAAGAGGTTCAGGTAGCCTTGGGCTTTACTGCTAGTGTCCCGGTAACAGTGGAGGAGGCCCAGTTAGCCTTGGAGCAGGGGGACGTCGCTGGGGAGTTGCAGGGCGGCGATGCTGGGGTGTCGCAAATGGAATCGGAAAGGGAGTCCACGTCGGAGGAGTCCTGTTATGAGGATATAGAGTCGGGTAGTTTACACAGGCAGGGTAGCCTGGAGGACATTCGCCAACAATTGTCGGAAACATCACACCCTAGGGGCAATCTCCCAGTGGGTGCCTCAATGGCGGCCCCTGAGGCTCACAGGGGACTGAGTTACCAAACTGAGGATATGATCCAACGATTGCCGGGAACACCACGCTCGGGGAGAAACACCCCTATGGCCGCCCCTATGATTCATTAGGGACATGACCCTTACACAGGGAATATACTTAATATACCCCAACAATTGCCAGCAGTACCACATCTGGGGAGGAGCACCCCTGTGACCACCCACGTGGCACATGGGGGACAGGGAAATTACTCTTACCAATTTCCAGAGTATTCTTCGGTACAGTACCCCCCTTCAATAGCTTCTATAGAGGGTGCAAAGCCTCCCAAGTTAGGGGCAACAGCCCCGTGTGAGACCCCGAGCAAGGCGGATCTTGAAAGTATGAAAGACATGCTTAAAAAAATGGGCCATCTTGTGGGAGTGAAGGTGGAGGATTTTCCGCAGGCTCAACCTACCACTCTGGGGCCAGTTGGGGCAGCGACGCCGTCTCCCACAGTCACAACCGCGGGGGTGCCCCCACCGATAGAGGGTGCTATCCAGAAAACAAGTATAAAGGCAAAGAAGGTGCGCTATGCTGACTCTGGCTCGTCTTCGTCGTCATCCACGGAAGGGGGTGGTGATGAGAGCTCTGAAGACGAGCGGCACCGCCGGAAGAAGAGGGGTAAAACCCGGGGATCTAGGGTGAGGGGTACAAGCCCCAAAGTTGAAAAATCCACTCATAGCCGGAAGGGCAAGGGGGCATCCCTATCGCCGAGTAGTAGAGCGAGCTGCACAACATCGCGAAGCGGCAAGACACGTCGCTCCCCGTCGCCGGGGAAGTCAGACTCTGAGGATAGTGCCCCAGAGAGGCCCCGGAAGTGCAAAACATACAAGCGGGGAATGTCCCCTACATACAAATATGGCGGATCCCGCGATTGGGATCCCATTAAGTCACTCCCGAAGGCCCTTATATATGATGGGAAAACCGAGTGGCTAGTATTCAAGCAGCGCTTCACCAGCTATTCTAAGAGGAAGGGATGGTCGAAATCTCAACGTATGGAATGCCTGTGCTGGTCCCTGACTGGTAAAGCGGCGGAGTATTGCGCGCTCTTGAAAGAGCGGTACCAAGGGACCCTGTTGTTGTACCATCTGTTAGCTCAGTTGGATGGCCGGTTCGGGGGCAAGGAACTTCCGGCCACCGCGCAGGCGAGGTTCCAGCAAGCTGTGCAGGCCCAGGACGAGAAATTAGAGGACTGGGCCGACCGGGTGATGACGTTGGCCAACAAGGCATTTGTGGATCTCCCCATCACATACTCTACCCAGCAGGCAGTGACACGGTTCTGCCAGGGACTGATGGACCGCGACGCCGGCCATAGGGTCGGACTCAAGCAGCCAGACCGGGTTGAAAACGCGATAGAGCGGGTGAGGTGGCACCAACACATGACGAACGCTGTGTATGGGAAGCCCCGTAAAGAACCCCGGCGGAGTCGGGGTGATGACTGTGACACCCCAGTAGTGATTTCGGCGGTTCAGGAGGCGGAGCCCCAGTCGACCAGCAGGGTAGACAGTGTGTTGGCCAATATACAACAAGAGCTAGCCACACTGACGAGGAAGTTTCACTCGCTGGGTAGCGATACGAAATCGACCCAGGGGCCGTCTGCCCCACAGTGGAAGCAGCCCGAACGCCCACCCATCAATCAGAGGCAAACTAATAAATCAGCATGTTTTGGGTGTGGAGAGGTGGGGCACTTCAAACGGGAATGTCCCAACAAGGGGCAAGGCAGCAGACGACCCTTGGGGAGAGCGTCTTTAAACGGGACAGGAACGGGGGGGACGGCCGAACCCCGATCCCCGATCCAGGAGGCCAAGCCGGGCAGACATTAAGTAGTAATGGGGCGACGCCGGCACCAACAAATGCGCGGCCCATGAATAAGAACCAAGGGGCAGTGGTGGGCACCTGCGGGGCGGACCAGCAGGTGCAGAGCCGAAGAGCGGACATGGCTAGTGAGGTAGCAGGATGGTTTACACGGAATCCTATGAAAGGCCCGACTGGCCCAGTAGTGGCTACCATCCCACCGAGGGAGGTTCCCCCAAGGGGAAATGGGCAGGCTAAACCTCAATAGCAGGAGGTGGGTAATCTCTGGTCAGAGGGTACGGACGGTTAGTACAGAGGAGGGTTCGTTTGTATGGTCGTCTCGGATTAGTTTGTCGATATCTTCATCTTCTTCAACTTCCCTTTTTTTACCACGTTCTCTCTCTCTCTCCCTCTCCTCCTCCACCACTTCTCCTGCTATAATTCTCTCCAGTGCAGGACCCGACATACGGCCTCTTGTCTTAATCTCTGCGGCAGCTTGGCTGTAGAGGTGCTTTTCATGTTCTGTGGCTTTCCTCCACAGGGCAGCTGCCGCAGGTATTGCCCTGCTGCTCCTCTTCACAAACAGCTGGTAACCGCTGTTCGGTAATTTCGGAGCGGCAGGCTGTCTATGGGCTGCAGGCCGTTGTCGGGTCGGGTCTGCGGCGGCAGGCCGTTGTGGTCTTCCTACATGCCCCGGAATGTCCACATCTGTGATATCTGCTTGTACATCACGGAGCATGTCGGAAACGACCTCCGTCGCTGTTCTCCAAGTCCTGGTCTTTTTTACAAGGGTTCTATAGGCTGTCCGGCAGCTTCTTGGAGAGCTGCCAAGCTGCTCAGCAACATACCCCCAGTCGTAGTGTGCCTTGTCCCATGGAAAGTGGCCTGGGACAAGGCCTAGGAGAAGACGGAGCAACTCCTCGCTACTGAATGCCCCGTCTCCTCCACGTCTGATCTGGGGGTTGTTGCCTGGATGAGCAGCGGCCATCTCCTCAGCTGCCGGACCTGCCATGTCTATATCTTCCATCGTGTCTAACCGTGTTTCAAAGCACTTCGTGATTTCTGTAGTGGGTCTGTCCATTGTAGGTCTTGGATCACCGCAAGGGGATGACGGAGGCGCTCTAGCGAGCAGAGACCAGGCAGCAGCCTTTCATATCCATCCATGGCACAGGATGTCCCGGTGGAAACCCAGGGGACTAAGAGTCCAGAGGGGCCAGGATGGGGAGGGGGAGGTGCAAGTTTGTCAATTGGGCTCCCATTCCCAGTTTAGTATTGGGATTCAAGTGAATGGACTGTTAGTGGAGGCGGTGATGGACACGGGAGCGGAGGTTACCATTATGGCAGATAGTCCTTATTGGTCTGTGGAAGTACCTCCCAAATTTATTAAGGATGTTGAACGCCTGACATGTCAGGAGTTATCAATGCACAGGTTTCTTGTAGGTCCAGTAACCTTTAAACTTGGCGATAAGCTATATAGGGAGACTCTGTATGTAGCTCCTATCGCGGAAGATATGTTGCTGGGTTGCGATACGTTATTTCACCTGGGAACGACCAATATTAATATGGGTGAGGGTGCATTGGTAATTGATGGTAGAGTCCTTAGACTGAGTACTGGCCAGGGGGCTATTGACCTGGCAGTATCGGTACTACCTTCTAGGACGACCGTATGTGGTCAGAATGGACCAGACGAGTTTGACTTGGTTGTTGAGGTTAGTGAACCCCATGGGGCAGTTTGTGGCAAGAAACGCGGAACTGCGGATATTGCCAATGTCTTGGATACCAATGGTACCGAGATATTGCAACGCGTTTAAATGCCGGAGTTGAGCCAGGGGAACTGCCATGTGGGGAATGCAAGTAACCCCGGGGCAGTTGGTGTGTGGTAAGAAACCCGGAGATGCGGTTGCACTGTTGGTCAACCTGTTGGACAGGGACATTGCAACACATTGTGGCCGGAGTTGAGCCAGGGGAACTGCCATGTGGGGAATGCGAGTACTGCACCATGGCGGACAGGAATTGGGGGTGTTTTATCCGAGATGTGGATGAAGCGGTTCCGTTGGCGGCGTCAGGAGTGCAGGGAGTTGCGGGGGTGCATCACGGTGGGAACCACCGTGGTGGGGATGTCAACTACTGTGCGGGGACGGGATGTCAGCGGAAAGGTTCCTGGGATGCGGAATTGATCACTCCGCGGGATCCGCAGGGGTTGCAGTGGAGCGAGGCTTTTGAACAAAGTGATAGTCAAACTGGGAAGGTCGAGCGGTCCTAGAGGGTTTGTAGTAGAACCGGAGGTAGATGTTCTAGGCATATGCGGTAAATCGGATCCAGGGTAAATGGTTTATGGTCCGGATATATGGGCAGATGAGGAAGACCCGCGGAGGCTCTGGGATCCAGGTGGACCCATTGTACGCGACTATGGGGCGTGCAAGGAGGACCCTTTGATGCCCTGGGATGAGCAGGACCGATTGGCAAACGGGGACAAGCGTGGGTACCCTGAGATCCGGGAGGGGGCCAGTCACCAAGAGGTGAGGTGGCCAGTCCTGAAATGACGGCCAGGGATTTTGGGAGCGGGTGCTCCGTCCAGGCGTCACCAGGATGTTAGACCGCGTAAGAATAAATACATAGGAGGCTTCCTTTGTATTATTGCCCTTGATCCCTCATAATATTCGAAGACCAGAGTTGTGGGAAGATCCCGCGTCACTACACCTGTGGTTCCATGGAAGTGTGGTTAGTGACTCCAAATTGGGGCACCTACCTCAATAGCAGGACGGTTAGTACAGAGGAGGGTTCGTTTGTATGGTCGTCTCGGATCCCTCAAAGTCTCTAAAGGCCAGAGTTATAGAAGGGTTCCCTCATCTCTGCACCAGAGGGGCTCTGGAGGTTTGGTTAGAGACATCCCAAATTTGGGTGTTGTCTCCCAACCCCAAGAATGGGGGGGGGGGGGGGGGAAATGGTTAATTTATCTGCGAATTTAAGGAAGGTCATCGGGGTAATATTATTTAATAGGGGAAAACAGTCAAATCACAAACATATGGAAGGATCAAGTTTGGTTACCAGGGTTCAAGGAAATTAGTGCGGGTAGGGATTAATGTTGGTTACCAGGAGAAAATTAAGGATCTTTTAAAGTCGGTTACCAGGGTTATCTGTAGAGGAGAATTATGAACGGGATATTATCATTATTGTTTTGGGGCATATTATATTAAATTATTGGGAGGCACCTCCGCGGCCGAGAGGGTGTGGGTCACACAGGCTCCAGTGGGTAGGGTTGGGGAGATTCCCTCATCACCTCTTGGGGTCATGTTGGTGGTGAGTGTTTAAACAATACTTTTGCCCGGGTTCAGGGAGGGTACTCAGATAGGAGACGTAAGAACCTAAAAAAGGGAAGTTAGCGCTCACAACGGCAAAGTTGTGCTGAGGGCTAATGGGGGTTCCCCCGGGTGTGAAGACCCTTTTTATAAAGTGGGGAGGAGTGTAGTGAATGTACATAGGGTACCACTAAGTTCTTGCGGCTCGATTCCCTGGAGATTTGGGTAGTCAGCAGTTTCCCGCCATCCCAGCCCATGGGACCCAGCCAGACGTCATGTGACACGATCCAAGCTCCCTGATTGGTAGCGGCTCGGCAAGGAGGAGGGCTCTTCAAGTCAAGTGGCCATTGTGCGAGTTGTGCTTCATTAGAGCGGACGACATATTGAGATTATACGGACATATACAAGTGGATATATTATATAGTGCCTGACAAGACCTACAATGGACAGTTAGGAACACTTTAATATGTTCCTTGGGTTAGCCTCAAAATGGCCACCACGATAACCCAAAGTTTGCATAGAGTTATATATAGGAAACCTGTTTCTTGGGTTGGCCTCTATCATGTTTATGTTTTTGAATCACATCATACCAGTAAAGCGTCTACAGGCCCACTTGGACCTCTTGTTTGACTTTAAAATAATAAGATGTGTATAAAAAAACAGAGAAATTATTATTAGAGATGCACTAGAATTACTTGATTATTACGAGCTCATGCGATCACTTTACGTCTGTCTGTCCATCCGTCCGTCTGTTAGCAAATTTATAAAATCAACATCTCTAAAACCGCTTGAAGGAATTTGATGAAACTTCATCACAATGTTACTTGGGAGGGCCCCTCTCAGATTTGTGTTTTCATGGCTGCCAGTCATCCAAGATGGCCACCATGGCTAAAACTAGGTCAAATTTAAGGAATTTTCAAACGAAATCACTTATTCCATTATTGTGAAATACCATAAACATGTTCCATGAGTTGGCCTCTATCAAGTTTGTGTTATTCGTTATTATCGAATAATCAAAATGGACAACATCGACCCAAAGTTCAGAAATCAAAATGGCCACCAGGGCGACTCAAAGTGTACATAGAGTTATATAGGAAAAGGCTGAAAATTACATCTTCTTTGAAACCGCTTGAAGGATTTGGATGAAACTTCATTACAATGATCTTTAGGATAGTCCTCTTCAGATTTGTGTTTTTCGCGGCTGCCAGTCATCCAAGATGGCCACCATGGCTAAAATTAGGTCATATTTAAGGAAATTCAAACAACATCTCCGAAACCACTTACTCCATTCTTGTGAAATATCATAAACATGTTCCTTGGGTTGACCCAAAGTTTACATAGTTATATAGGAAAACATTAAAAATGACATCTTCTCTGAAACCGCTTGAAGGATTTTGATGAAACTTAAATCATAATGATCTTTGGGATAGTCCCTCTCAGGTTTGTGTTTTAGCCATGGCTGCCAGTCATCCAAGATGGCCACCATGGCTAAAACTAGGTCAAATTGAAGGGAATTTCAAACGACATCTCCAAAACCACTTATTCCATTCTTGTGAAATATCATATACATTTTCCTTGGGTTAGCCTCTATCAAGTTTGTGTTTTTCTTTATCGTCGAATATCAAAATGGCAACCAATGAATTGAATGTTGTTTAACGGCTCATCAACACAGTATTGGTTATTTAGAGCCAACCCAGAGAGGGGGGAAGGATACATAGGAATCTGGGAACCTGCCCTACTCTTATTATCGAATAGATTCCTATGGTTCTTTAACGTGCTCGGAGGATAGACCGATACATGGGACCGACCGGTTTAGGTCCCCATCCGAAGGACGAGGCTAAGGCTAAGTGTCTTGCCCAAGAACACACCGACGGAACTCCACGGCAACCAAAATTTACATAAGAGTTATATAGGAAAAGGTTAAAAAATAAATTTTCTCTGAAACCTCTTGAAGGATTTTGATAAAACTTAAATCACAATGATCTTTGGGTTAGTCTCTCAGATTTGTGTTTTCGGGGCCTCCAGTCATCTATGATGGATGATTGTGGGCCACCATGGCTAAACTTAGGTCAAATTTAAGGACATTTATCAAACGACATATTACCCACTTATTCCATTCTAGTTAAATGTCAGATACATGTTCCTGTTGTTGGCCTCCATCAAGTTTGTGTTTTTTGGTTATCGTCAAATATTCAAAATGGCCGCCACGATAACCCAAAGTTTGCATAGAGTTATATATAGGAAACATGTTTCTTGGGTTGGCCTCTATCATGTTTATGTTTTTGAATTACATCATATCAGTAGAGCATCTACATTGTTTGACTTTAAAATAATAAAATGTATGGAAAAACAGAAATTATTATTAGAGATATACTAGAAATCAATTTAAATTTCACAGACGTATCTCTTGGACTCTATAACATTCCAGTTAAGTATAACATAGTGAATACAGTAATATATGAAACCAAGTGGAATGTCTGGAAATTTAGAAATAGTTATAAATACGACTAAAAGGTCAAGTCCACTGACACTCTTTTTCAAATATAATACATTCTGTAAAGGAACGAATCTGCAGATGGCAGAATTGAAGAAAATAAAATAATGCAGCAATTGAATGTATACACACACTTGCTGTATTTTTTTTGTTTTCTTTGTTTTCGGATTGATTTCAAGGAATGAAAAATTCAATTCTTTTTATTCAACTGCTTTTCTCGTTGAGAGACAAAGCGTTACACAATGAATTGAAACATATTGTATGCAAGCACTTGCTGTTCTATTCCTTAAATTTCGTTTTGTCAAGGGATAGAAAATCGGCAACTTGGGTCAATGTCAAGGTCACTGTTACTAAAAATAGATTGTTTCTGCTCAATAACATTTGTTAAGAATGATGTATTGCCCTGAATCTTGGTGTGCAGGTAGCTAATATAAAATGCTAGTTTGAGACCACTGGGGTCAAGTTTACTGTTACTAAAAATAGAAAAAATAGTTTTCACTCATTAACTTCAGGAATAAGATACTGGAATTAAACTTTATTGGTAGAGGGTAGCTTATATGAAAAGGAAGCTTGGGATTGCTTTGGGTCACTGGGTTCAAGGTCGTGTTCACTGTTACTGAAAATAGAACAAAATATTCAATTTGGTGTATAGGCTGTGATCTATTCTGTCAAATGGTAGATCAAATACCATTTAACAGTTTTATCACAATTTGCCTATTAAAGATGCTGTACCGCTGGGATCTTAATTGTTTTAGGTCATGGATAAAATCGTAGAAAGTGCTACGCATAACAGTAAATGCAGGCTTTTTATGGCATTTGCATAGCAATACAGACAATTCTGCATTTTAATCTCTTTTGAACTTTTACCCTGTAGTGTGTTCACTTTCCCATGTTATGCGCCCCACGTAAGACGGGACGTATTTTGTTGTGGCATTGTCCGTCCATTTATCTGTCTGTCCATCTGTCCGTCAAATTTTGCGATATCTTCTTTCTAACTCGAACAGATATTATCCAATCCCTATGAAATTTGGAAGTAATGTTTAAGGGCATAATATGTTAGTCAAGTTTAAAAACAAGTCCAATCGCCCTGGTAACAACAGAGTTGTGGTCCTTTATTTATTGAAAATGACTTTGGAATAGTGTTTATGGGCATAATATCTAGGTCAATTTCGGAAACCAGCCAGATGTTCGCAGTAACAATGGAGTTGTGGCCCTTTAATTATTGAAAATTACTTTGGAATAGTGTTTATGGGCATAATATCTAGGTCAAGTTCGGAAACCAGCCAGATCTTCGCAGAAACAACTGAGTTGTGGTCCTTTAATTATTGTAATTGACAATTTTGATAATGTCTGCTCAATAACTTGAATATTTGTTTTTTCAATCTTCATGAAACTTGGTCAAGTTCGAAAACCAGTCGAATCTCCCTGGTAACAATGGAGTTTGTATTATGTCGCAGCATTGTCCATCCATCCATCTGTCCATCTGTGCATTAACTTCTGCGATGTGCGCGATGAGAAGATACAATGCTGATACTAACACCTCTGTTACAAAGATCATTTTGGCCAATTTTAACACTTGCAATCATTGTTCACAGTTACAAATGATTGACTATCGACGGGTGTATTTTGTGTCCATTGGAAACTCTTGTTATACTGTTGTATTATGTTTTTATGCAGGGCGGGCATGAATGAGGGAGGTGGAAGGATTGGTTTCTCGAAAGAGAAAGCATGCATGGGTTAACTTCATATTTGGGGACAAAATTTATGGTAGCGATATCTTAGCCAAATTTCATAGCCTGCCAGATAACACATATGATGCCAGAGTTTGGCACTTTGATTGTTAAACATTGATGATAGCTTTAACATTCATAATCCAATCTTGATGAAACTTGGGACAATGTTGATGGACATAATATCTCGGCCAATAATTAGCCGAGTTATGGTCCTTCGATTTTTGAAAATTGACGATTAATATGTGCTCCGTCTGCTCAATAACTGTACAGTTATTATCCAATCTTGAAACTTCAGGACAATGTTTATTGGCATAATATATTCGCCAGATTTGATAACCAGCCAGATCTCACTTATAATACTGGAGCATTTTTTCTTTCCATATATAAGTGGTACCGAAAACTGGTACCATTGCCAATGGCAAAAAGTATGTTTTTTTAACAATTGGAGTGAAAAAAATCACAATCCAAAATTATTTGTTTTGTTTTAATATTTAGAGTGAAACTTCAAAGAATTAAGAAATATATTCTTTTAGAGGAGTGTAATGATATTGAAAAATTCCCAATTCAGGGCAAAACAACGTGAATTTTTCCAATTGAATGGGTACTGATATCATTCTCAAAAAGGTGAAAAAATCGCTGTCGAGTTGTGGCCCCTTTTTTGTTCAAAATTAAATTTTTTGCAGTCTTCTAATCTTGATAAAAATTGGACAGTGCTTATGAGCATAGTATCTGGCCAAGTTTGATACCTAGCCAGATCACATGTATAATGCCAGTTGTGGCCATTTCATTTGAAAATTGACAATTTTTGCGGTGTCTACTCAGTAACAGGAACATTTATAATCAAATCTTAACTTAGGGACAATGTTTATGGCAACAATAACTCAACAAAGTTTGCCTATAATGCTAGTCATGACCCGTTGATTGTTGAAAATTGACAATTTTTGCAGTGTATTCAATAACTTCAATAGTTACCATAAAATCTTGATAAAACTTGGGCACAATATTTATTTCAACAATATCTCTTGACCAAGTTTAATTACCAGGCAGATCGCATATAATGCTGTAGTTATGGCCCTTTGATATTTGATAATTGTCTGTTTTTGCAGTGTCTGCTCAGTTACTAATATTTATAATCCAATCTTGATGAAACTATATGCAGCTAGATCGCATATATAGTGCTTGAGTTATGTACCTTGGATTGTTGAAACCAAATCATTAGTGTTACAATTCCATTGATAAAATCTGCCTTTAATCTGCCCCACATTTATTAAACATGTTAAAGGCATAATATATTGTGTCAATTTTAGCTCTTGTTCAGTTATTGCCAAAAGGTCCTTCCTGGATGGAAAAGTTGAGCTTCCAAATATTGGCAGCCATCATTTAACCAGATGTCTAAATAACCCTAGACATATTACAATTCCTTCTTATATTTTCTGCAATTCATTGTGATGAAGACCGGTGGCTTAATATTGTAGTTTGCTATTGTGGAAACGTATGCATTTACTCCAGCATCTCACCAAATTTGGCAGAATCATTGAGTATGGTACTGTTGATAATTAGTTGACTTGCTTTATAGTGGTCTTAAAGTTTATACTTCTATAGATGGATCCCTATAAAAGCATAAAGAGTGAGGTCACTTTGAAGCTTGTCAAATTGTGTGTCAAAAGTACCACAATCAATTGTTATGACATTTGGAATGAGATGGGTTGGAATAAGGACAGAACTTCAGTAATAGCCAGCAAAACTATTAAACCACCTATCATGATTAATTGAGACAAACTGTTGAGATCCCCACCCTATAATCATTTATACACTTTCTGTGCCTGAACAATTTAAGGCAGGTGCAAATTAGGCCCTTGCTTGAGTGAAAATGCCACATTCTGCCTTGCAAATTGTATTCGGTCTTTTTCAAACTTGACCAGATTGTTGATATTGATGAAAGCTCAGACATCTCCGAAACCACTTATTCCATTATTTGTGTTTTTGGGGCCTGAGGGACCAGTCATCCATGATTTCCACCATGGCTAAACATCGGTCAAATTTAAGGACATTTATCAAACAACATTGTCACTCATTCCCTCCCATCAAGTGTGTGTTTTTCGTTGTCGTCAAATATTTAAAATGGCCGCCACGATAACCCAAAGTTTACAGAGTTATATATAGGAAACATGTTTCTTGGATTAAACCTCTATCATGTTCATGTTTTTGAATCACTATCATACCAGTAGAACGTCGACAGGCACAAGTGGGCCTCTTGTTTGTTTAAGTTTTGGGTGGTGGGGAGGTGGAGGGGGTGGGGGTGTAATAAACATTTTGTTATAATCAGTATTACCATGTCCGATCTTCATCAAACTTTAACAGCACCTTCCTCTCACCAAGCACTGACCTTACCCTGAAAACTAGGTCACTGTGACCTACTTTCTCCAAATTCTGTGCTATAAAATTAAAGCATCCTCCCACTTGCAAAAAAATCTATTTAGAAAAGCTCTATTAAATAGTTTTACCAAACACACAGGCACTTATCTTTCACATTTTGGAAAACCCGGCTTTAACGTCACCAGGCGTTTATCTCTTGTTAAAGTATTTATATGACAAATTATTCAATTAAAATGTGCAAGTTGCCGTCTCAGATTACGATTTTTGTCTCGCCTTTTCGAAGAAAAAAGAGACATAGGTGTTGCTTTTCCGGAGGCGGCGGTGGCGGCGGCGAAGGCGTCAACATTCAAGTTTTGCGTTTAGGTAATTTTCTCACAAACTGCCTACACTAGACCTTTCAAACTTTGCTTATAGTTGTATCCTAGGTGGTACATCGCAACGTGACAAAGCAAATGTGGAAGTGACCTTGATCCTCCAAGCAAAGGGCAGATACATTAATAATATTTAGGTTCAACTTTTGCGTTTAGGTCACTTTTTCACAAACTGTATGCACTAGACCTTTAAAACTTTGCTTATAGTTGTATCTTGAGTGGTACATTGCAACTTGACAAAGCAAATGTGGAAGTGACCTTGAACCTCCAAGCAAAGGGCAGATAATTTATTAATTTTACTTTCAACTTTTCTGTTGAGTTCAATTTCGTGCAAACTGTATGCACTACACCTTTCAAATTTTGTTTATAGTTGTTTCTAGGGTGGTACATCGCAACGTGACAAAGCATATGTGGATGTGACCTTGACTCTCCAAGCAAAGGGCAGATAATTTTAATTGTTACATGTACATCACTTACTCATGAACTATAATTATGCACTAGATGTTATAAACCTAATTTATCTACCAATCAACCAACAATCCACCCACCTATCTATCAACCAATCATCCGACCAATCTACCTAGCTACCGACCAATTAACCAACCAATCCACCTACCTACCATTCAACTAACTACCACCTACCAACCTACCAACAAATCCATCTACCTACCTACCAATCAACCAACCAATCCACTTATCTACCTACCAATCAACCAACCAATCCACCTTCCTACCTACCAGTCAACCAACCAACCAATCCACCTACCTACCTACCAATCGACCAACAATCCCCCTACCTATCTACCAATCAACCAATCCACCTACCTATCTACTAACCAACCAACCAACCAACCAACCAATCCACCTACCTACCTACCAATCAAACAACCAACCAACCAATCCACCTACCTACCTACCAATCGACCAACAATCCCCCTACCTATCTACCAATCAACCAATCCACCTACCTTTCTACTAACCAACCAACCAACCAACCAACCAACCAATCCACCTACCTACCAATCAACCAACCAACCAACCAATCTACCTACCCACCTTCCTACTCTACCAATCAACCAATCCAGCTACATATCTACTAACCAACCAATCAACCAACCAACCAACCAACCAACCAACCAATCAATCTACCATCTTGGAGCTTATTTACCGGGTTTTCCGATTCACATGTCGAACTGCATTAGAGACGATGTCCTTGATTATCGCCTTTACAAAATTCTCCGTATTCAACATGAAAAAGCTCAGAATTGAGCTATTTGGTGCTATGGGAGGTTTTTTCTTCCACGCGATGACATTTTAGTGGGTGATTTATCCTGAAAACGCTTGAATTTATTCATGGTTAGTGGTAAAATCCAGTTGATTATGTGGGATCTGCTGGGATGTTAGGACTATTGTAGCAAGTCTTATACTTAGGCTTCTAAATGAATGGAAATTGTCATACCTTTTATTATAAACGATTCCCAACTATGTTAAGATGAAAACAGTTTGACTAAATTAAAAATAGTTTAAATAAAACAAAGCATAACCAATTTTATAGAAATGAAAATGCCATGATTAAATTTTGAAACATGCCAATAGGTTGTGTTTAACCTAAGTGGTCTAACTGAATGGAATGAGAAATTAGAATAAAATCCGACTATTTTATTCTCTTTTCGGAAAAACCCCATAAAAGTCGTCCTCCCATAGCACACAAAATGCCCGGCTTTTACTACTAACCCGGTGAACTCGGAAAGCGCCCAGACAACTCAGATGACGCAAATAATAGTCTGGTTTAGCAACGCTTTATACTGCTCGGTGCGAGATTTAATTGGTTTTACCGATAATACAAGTGGAGACAGTCAATTTGTTTTACCGGATGTTTACATGTGAAACTTATACGCCAGGAAATGAAAAGTTTAGAGTGAACGGTAAATAGCTTGCATAACCAGTACGCATGTCCAGAAAAATAATTGCGGATGGGAGAAACCCCAGGTCCAAAACGAGGCCGCGCATTAATATGAGCAGCACATATTAAGCGTTTAAATGATAGCGATAAAGAATAATGTTTGTTTAATCAGTATTTAAAGAAAAATAATTGCCAGCTCATATATGAATGGGTAAAAAACATATTTTTCCTACACCAGACAGTCCTAAAGCTGTAAGCAAGCGGGGAAAATGGGTAAAATGGCTTGGAAAATACTTCAGCAGGTGCGCAAGGGCATCTTTGGCGGAATACCTGGAATTCCTCAAAATCACATGACAAGGTTCGCACAGCCTTAAAAAGTCCTTAAATTCTTAAAAAATATCATTAAAGGTCCATCATCAGTCGATTAATTATACAATAGGAATAATATCTGACGTAGTTTTAAAAATTGGCAAAAAAAAAAAATCGCCCGTATTTTAATCATTGCCGGTAATAAAATAACATTCGTGCACCTGTTCTGTATCTCGGTCTATCATGGTTGCCGCTATACCCGTTTATATGAATCGGCTGTTTTCATTGGATATTGTATTTCTACAAACCAATCACTGTTGCCGTTACACTTGTTTTTTCCTCTTATCAAAATGCACATGGCCCCCACTCACTGAAAAATCAATCATGGCTGGCAAATGTTTGTTTAACCAGAAGTGGTTAGCGAGTTATAAGTGGTTGAGCGAAGTCAGGGGAGACGAGCACAAAGCGTACTGCGGATGTTGTCGCAAGTCGAAAGATTTAGGTAAAATGGGGGAAATCGCGATTAAATTCATGCTAAAAGCGAAAGAAGCGAAAGAGACGTATTTAACTCAAAAACTCACGAGTCCCCAACTTGAGGTAATTTATTCATGAAAAAAAGAGTCTACGGAAACAGATGCAGTGGAAATGAAAAGTGACGACGTTCTGACATTTAATGACTCGGCCCAACCACAAATAGCGGGTCCATCTACCCCCAGCATCGCTGGATTTTTGCAGAAAAATGATGTTTTAAAAGCAGAAATAAAATTAGTAAAATCAGTGAACATTGGAAAATACAAACAATGAAAGAATGATAAAAATCAGTGAACATTGGAAAATACAAACAATGAAAGAATCATAAAAATCAGTGAACATTGGCAAATACAAACAATGAAAAAATCATAAAAATCAGTGAACATTGACAAGTACAAACAATGAGGAACAATCAGAAAACTCTGAATATTTACAAGTATAATCAATACAAAGCAAGTAGTGCAGTACAAGCCTTAAACAGATACAGTAGAACATAAAATTGATAAAGGTAATATTAATGTTATGAGTCAGTAAACCGGGCCTTAAAAGTCCTTAAATTTCATAATGATAATTCTGTATGAACCATACATGATAAACAGGACTTTAAACGTGTGACCCCAATGCATCAAAATGATGTCCGCTGATGTGGAAGTGAAAAATGTCGGACCATTGAAAGTCAGTTTATCGGCTTTTCCATCAAAAAATTGAAATTTTTAATAACATTTATTATTAATATAATTATTATTCTAGTGATTAACTTACTTTTTGAATGCATTGGTAAGAGTTTTAAATATTTAAAAATTATTTTAAAAACTTACTTGTAATGTCGGAGCAGTATAAGTGGAACCAAAAACCCAATGGCAAACATATTCCCAATCCATTTTTTTTTTTTATTTTTTTTTAAATATTAAAGAGTGAAACATTAAACAAAAGAAGGGGGGAAAATATTCTTTTAGGTGAGGGTAATGAAATACTACAAGAGAATGTATACATACGATATTGCTTTTGATATTGAAAAATTCCCAATTTAAGGCAAAACAACGCAAATTCTCCCGATTGAATGAGTATATACCGTTACCATTCCCAGAAGGCTGAAAAAACTGCTGTGGAGTTGTGGCCCTTTTTTTGGTGAAAATTGGGGACAATTCTTATGGGCATATCTGTCCAATTCGATAACTAGCCAGATCACACGTATAATGCCATGGTAGTGGTCCTTTGATTTTTGAAAACATTTTTGCAGTGTCTGCTCAATAACTTAAACATTTATAATCCAATCTTAATGTTTATGGCAACAATAACTCAACGAAGGTTGATAACCAGCCAGATTGCTCCTGTAATGCTGAGGTCATGACTAGTTGATAGATGAAAATTGACAATTTTTGCGGTGACTATTCAGTTACTTCAATAGAGTTGTGCTCTGTACTTCTCGTTGCCCTCTATCCCTGTGTGAAATTTCACTACAGTCCCTCTAGAAGTTTTTTAGTTATAGAGTTTACATATAGTTATATAGTAAAAACTTGTAGCGACTACTCCTCTGAAACTACACGACAGATTTTCATGAAACTTCACAGGAATGATATATCTACCAGTAGAGCTTTTGAAATTGTAAAATATACACAAAATTCACTGTTACTACATATAGAAAAATGGTTTCTGCTCAATAACTTCAGTTAATTAGGAATGAGATATTGGAATGAAACTATGGGTAGGCAGATTATATGGAAAGGAAGCTTGGGATTGCATTTGACCTCAGAGATGAAAGTCAAGGTCACTGTTACTAAAAATAGAAACATGATTACCGCGCAGTACCTTTACTTAGGAATAGGGTACGGTACTGGTATCGGTACCAAGGATTTAATGGTACTGTTAAACGACACCGCGTTTACTTGACAAAATCGGTCTTATTTTCGTACATTTCCGCTTTAATGTTACTTGTTAGCCCTACTGGCCAAAGTCCAGGTGAAGGCCAGGTGAGCTTATGCAATCACATTTCGTCCGTCGTCCGCCTGTCTGTTATCAATTTTTTAAAATCAACTCCTCTGAAACCGCTTTAAAGATTTTGATGAAACTTCATCACAATGTTACTTGGGAGGGCCCCTCTCAGATTTGTTTTTCATGGCCGCCAGTCATCCAAGATGGCCACCATGGCTAAAATTAGGTCAAATCTTCAGAGATTTCAAACGACATCTGCGACGAAACCACTTAATCCATTTCAGTGAAAGATGATCTGTTCCTTGGGTTGGCCTCTATCAAATTTGCATTTTTTGTTATCGTCAAATAATCAAAATGGCTGCCACGACGACCCAAAGTTTACATAGAGTTGTATAGGAAAAGGCTAAAATTGACATCTTCTCTGAAACCTCTTGAAGGATTTTGTTGAAACTTTATTCCAATGGTGGGCGTCCATTAAGTTTGTTTTTTGTTTTCTTGCAATAATCAAAATGAACGCCGTGGCGACCCAAAGTTTATATAGGAAAAGGCTAAATATGACATCTTTATACAGTAGAGCGTCTACAGGCCCTCTTGGGCCTCTTGTTTTTAGCTCTACTGGCCAGGAGGGCTAATGAGATCACTTTTCGTTGTCGTCCGTCTGTCTGTCAGTCTGTTGGCAATTTGTTTAAATTGACATCTTCTCTGAAACCGCTTGAAGGATTTTGTTGAATATCACAATGGTTCGCATCTATTAAGTTTGTGCTTTTTGTTTTCTTGCAATAATCAAAATGGTCACCATGGCGACCCAAAGTTTATATAGGAAACGGCTAAATATGACATCTTTGGCCTAAGAGGGTCTCTTGTTTTGATTCATGTTCAGTTACATATATTATATTTATTGTGAGTTTGTTGTGTTTTAATTCGATTTAATTGTTGGAAAAAGTGAAAACAAATACGTATCCACATGCGTGCCTCACTACTAGACTGGTTCCACTTTATAAAGCGTGTATTTTACGTTCTATAAATAGACGTGGTTTCTCGATTATATTGCTAGTACTACACAGCAAAACAATGCCAGTGAATCGCATGCTGTGTGAGTCTGGTTGTAAATATTTAAACAAAATGATGACAAGCTGATAGTTCATCGCAATCACGGCGGTTTGGAGCTTATTCCCTGCCAGAACAGCTTCAAAATAAGGTAGACACATTTTTCCAAATACCGATCGTTTTTTTTTAAATGCGTAAATATCGGTTCCCAGTGAAATTGGTAAGGGTACGATACCAGCACCGGGTACTGGTGTCCTACACTACTTAGGAATGAGATATTGTAATGAAACTTCATGGGTAGGTAGCTTATTTGAAAATGAAGCTTGGGACTGCATTTGGGGTCACTGGGTTCAAGAACACTGTTACTTAAAATAGAACAACTGTTTCTGCTCATTAACTTTAAATAGGAATGATTGGCTTGTATGAAAAGTAAGTTTGGGATTGCATTAATAGTCACGGCCAATGTCACTGTTGCTAAAAAAATGCAGGTAGGTGACGTGTATTGCTCTGCAATACTTGAGTATCTTTTGCAATATTTGAGTATCTTCTTTTTTTTTCTTTTTTTTTTGAAGAAATAAAAATGGCCGGGGTGGCATAAAAAAAACAGGGCAGAGATGATAATTTAGCAATTAATTTATTATGACCAAATCAAGGAATAAGAGAGTTTATATACTCCGATCATCATCCCAGTCCACATCGAGTTTTGAGTGGAAGTTATGTCTATTGCAATTGAGTTTCGTTTTTCTTTAAATATTGTTTACAGTTTATTTTTTTCGTCAAACCATTTAAGTACCGTGATACCATAGAACACCACGCTAATGTACACTGGAAACCCCAGGGGTCGTGGGTTCAAATCTCATTGGAGGAATATTTTTTTTATTTTTTTTTATCTCCATTAGAAACCTTGGTTCATGGGTTCAACTTTTTGAGTGGAAGTTATGTCTATCTCTTACATTTCTTGTCCTAGCTCAACCAGATTTGGCCATGAGCTTCTTTATAGTAGTGGCACCTGGTGTATTCCTCCACCAGTAGAAGCTGGAAAAGTCGCCATAATTATGACCTTAGCTGTTGATGCAACTATAAATTTGGATCCAATGAGACACATTTCCCCATGGGTAAGTATTAACATAGTAACCATGTTCAAACATCGTACCAATTAATTTTGGGGTTAGTAGCTCAAAGGTTACGGTCAAAGTAACCCGTGCGTGAAAACAATTTTGCGAGAGTTTATTTACTTTTATACCTACAATCCTGAAACTTAATAGAAATGTTATTCATTTTTGCAGCAATGACCCTTATTGATTTTATGGTTAATAGTTAAATGTCAAGGTCACTGACATCATAAAATTTATATAGAATTCCCAGCTGTTATTGATGAACTATTTGACCTACACTCTTATTTGACCTACAATCTTGAAACATTTTTACAAAAAGCACTCTTGTTAAAACAGTTTTTTTGTCAGAAGGTCAAAGGTCAAGGCTATATTGACCAGACACATAGAAAATGCTTGGAAGAAAATAATGTGTTTTTCCTAAACAAGAACACGACCAAACAAAATGGAATTGAGAGATTTTGAATATAAAGCATAACAAGTGCTGTGTATTGCAGAAAACCCACCAAAACGCAAAATTAAAAAGTGGGAGGCATATCCTGCAGGTGATAACACAATACGCAAAACTATTTAAAGCTAGGGTAGTGAAACCACACATAACAAATAGAAGCACTATTAGAGTCTGTCTGCCACTTTATATGACTTAACTTATTCTTTACCTTAACCATCTAACCACTTTCCCCAACTCAAACTATTATCCTAATCCTAAACACCAACTCTACCTAAACCATAAACTTGACCAAAATACTTAACCACTAACCTCACCCTAACCCAGTATATTCATGCAGAAATAAGTTGCAGACATATTCTAAAGTCTAGCCACATAACAGCTTTCCTAGTAATATTAGCAATCTAAAATTACTTTCAGGCAGTACTGTCAACAAACATAAATGTTGTGCTAAAAGATGTTCAAAGATCGGTAGCCGTATGTATAACTACCAGATCAGTATCCCTATGATTGCACAAAATGACATACTATGAATAGAGATATAAGATGAGAAAATACGGGAAAAAAGAGCAAATCCAAACGAGCATTATATGCCTGTTTGCTAAGGATTTTTCTGAACTGCATTTCTATGTGTCCAGTCAATAACAACAATAAAAATGATAGAGGCTTTGTTTAACCAAATTCACTATTTTATATAAAGTTTCAAGATTATACTATGTATGTAAAGTTTCAAAAACATTTACAAGTGACAACTGGGAAATGTTTCTCAGATCTGGTTATTTTTGGGTGACCTTCACCTTTGACCAAGTGACCTCTAATGCAATGCGTTCCTCTCACTAAGGACAATGTCCTTTGAAGTTTCCTGAGTGTAGGTGTTTTACTTTCCGAGTTGACGCTCTGAATGTACATGTCCATATGAGATTATGATGACGTTGATCTTTGACCTAGTGACTCCAAAGCCAATAGGGCTCTTTTTCACCAAAGGCAAGGTCATATGAAGTTTTAAGGGTGGAGGGGTAAACTTCAGGATTTACCTCCCACCAATCCCCCGCCAAAGGCGGAGGGATATTAATGTGGCGTTATCCGTCATCACGTCTGTCCGTTCGTCCGGAGCCATATCTTCATAACTACAGGTTGGATTTTCAATACACTTGGTATAATGTTCATCCTGACAGTGAGATGATACGGGACTATTTTTTTCCGGAATTGCCCCAGTAAGGCCGGAGTTATTGCCCTTTAATTGATAAAAATTGCTTATTTCTGTCTGTCCACAGCCATATCTTGATAACCGCTTGTTTGATTTTCATTAAACTTCATTATAATGTTTATCCCAATAGTGGGATGTGACGTGGCAAATTTATTTCGGAATCGTCCTAGTAATGCAGAAGTTATTGCCCTTTAATTGATAAAATTTGCTTAATTCTGTCCGTCCACAGCCATATATTTATAACCGCTGGTTTGATTTTCATTAACTTGATTATGTTTATCCCAATAGTGGGATGTGAAGCGGCAAATTTATTTCAAAATCGTCCTAGTAACGCCCGAGTTATTGCCCTTAAATTGATAAATGTCCCCTTATATTATTCAGGTCGTGGGTTCAAATCTTACTGGAGGCATATTTTTAGCTTATGCAGTGGTGCGTCGTCCGTCCGTCCGTCCGCCTGTCCGTAAACCTTTATTTGTAGCAACTACTCCTCTGAAACTGCTTGGCGGATTTTCATGAAACTTTAGGGGAATGTTGCTGTTAATGTCTAATTGATCCTAGTAAAATTTCAGATCGGCCAGAAATTCAAGATGGCCACCACAGCTAAAAATAGATTTTTAAAAAATAAGTTTGTAGCGACTACTTCTTGAAAACTATAAGTGATATTGATATGGGACTTTTTCTAAAATGATCAGCATGACATGATGGTTATCGGAGTCGAACATTATTTTGATTCGACGTTAAACATGGCTGCCAGTGGCCATCTTTGTTTACATAGAGTTAATATAATGAAAACTTGTAGCGATTACTTCTCTGAAACTACTTGACGGATTTTCATGAAACTTCACACGAATGTTGCTCTTGATGTCTTAGTGATCCTAGGAAAATTTCAGGTCGGCCTGAAATTCAAGATGGCCGCCAAAGCTAAAAATAGATTTTTAAAATACAAGTTTGTAGCGACTACTTCTTGAAAACTGTAAGTGATATTGATATGGGACTTTTTCTAAAATGATCAGCATGACATGATGTTGGTCCTTGTTAAAAATCGTTTTGATTCAACTTAAACAGGGCTGCCAGCGGCCATCTTTGTTTACATAGAGTTATATAATGAAAACTTGTAGCGACTACTCCTCGGTAACTACTTGACGGATTTTCATGAAACTTCACAGGAATGTTGCTCTTGATGTCTAATGAATCCTAGCAAAATTTCAGGTCGGCCGGAAATTCAAGATGGCCGCAACAGCTAAAAATAATTTTTCAAAATACAAGTTTGTAGAGACTACTTCTTGAAAACTATAAGTGATATTGATATGGGACTTAATAAAAGGTTAAAAAATAAATAAATCACAATCGAGAAAATTAGAGTACAAAAATAAATATAATACTTCAATCATTAATTGCCAATCTTCAGGGGAGTACCTATCTTGTATCATCTCATCAAAGAGCCAATTATAATGCCGCAGATAATTGTCCGTAATCCGATAATAACATCTACTAAAACGCAACAAAGTCGTTGGTTACCGTAATCCATTACGCCGATTATACTAACATTGTGTATTCACGGGAACCAGTGCTTATCATAAGTGTAGCACAAGCGTAACGCGTGATCAGTTATCTGTACCCCGTGGCTAAATCTGGTAAAGGTCACACGGCTTGTCAAAGTGCATCCTCAGAAATAGTCGCTACACACGGCAACTTCAAAGGATTATAGAAATGGAATAACCCAGTCTACCCCGTGTTTAAAATGTATCTATACTGCAGCCGAGGTGCGATTTTGTTTGACCCAATTATCAATCATCAAATGTGTACCGGTAAGCATGTTTTCACAAGCATTATTGAATAATAGCCATTTCAAAGTAGGGTGATTCTGCCTTTCTACGCCATCTAAAATATATGTCTTTCAAAATAAAGCAAAAACTGCATTAATTTTTTATAAAATATTAAATAAAATCCTGTACCAGTCTAAAGTCTAAACAGCTGGAAGTCACGTGATATTACGTCACGCGATATAAACAACAAAATGGAAGGACGATTTTTCACACAATTTATTGAAGTTTTACAACAAACATGCAAACATTTATACAAAAACAAGCATCATAATACACTTTATTCATTTATAATTCGAATTAAGTCAATATATTACTTATATGAAGCGAGTAAATTACGAAAAAATTGTGTTTTATCGGTATTCACAATTTTCTGTCTCGATGTCTGTTCGTCATCAAGGTTTTTCTTCCCAGGGCCAGATATCGATTTTCTGCAAGAAAAAAAAAGTTCTTTTTATTGTTTCCTTATATTGTACGCACCCCACTTTCGGAAACCGTAAAAGTGGTAAAAAAACTGTGTACTATACAAGGTAAAATACGGTAGCTGGAAATTCAAAATGGCCACCACGGCTAAAAATAGATTTAAAATAAATAAATTTGTAACGACTACTTCTTGAAAACTGTAAGTGATATTGATATGGGACATTTTCTATAATGATTAGCATGACATGATGTAGGTCCTTGTAAAAAATCTGTTTGATTCAACTTTAAACATGGCTGCCAGCGGCCATCTTTGTTTACATAGACTTATATTGTAAAAATTGTAGCGACTACTCCTCTGAAACTACTTGACGGATTTTCTTGAAAACTATAAGTGATATTGACATGGGACTTTTTCTAAAATGATCAGCATGACATGATGTTGATCCGAGCCGAACATTATTTTGATTCGACATTAAACATGTGCGCCAGCAGCCATCTTTGTTTACATAGAGTTATATAATGAAATCTTGTAGCGACTACTCCTATGAAACTACTTGATGGATTTTCATGAAACTTCACAGGAATGTTGACCTAGCTATCAAAAATCTATCAGTAGAGCTTCAAGGTCATTGACCTCTTGTTTTAATATTTAGAGTGAAACTTCAAACAGTCAAGAAATATATTGTTTTAGAGGAGTGTAATGATAGTGAAAAATTCCCAATTCATGGCAAAACAACGTGAATTTTTCCAATTGAATGGGTACTGATATCATTCTCAAAAAGGTGAAAAATCGCTGTAGAGTTGTGGCCCCTTTTTTGTTCAAAATTTAAATTTTTGCTGTCTTCTAATCTTGATAAAAATTGGACAGTGCTTATGGGCATAGTATCTGGCCAAGTTTGATACCTAGCCAGATCACATGTATAATGCCAGAGTTGTGGCCTTTTTATTTGAAAATTGACAATTTTTGCAGTGTATTCAATAACTTCAATAGTTACCATAAAATCTTGATAAAACTTGGGCACAATATTTATTTCAACAATATGTCTTGACAAGGCAGTTTGCATATAATGCTGTAGTTATGGCCCTTTGATATTTGATAATTGTCTGTTTTTGCAGTGTCTGCTCAGTAACTAATATTTAGAATCCAATCTTGATGAAACTATATGCAGCCAGATCGCACATATAGTGCTTGAGTTATGTACCTTGGATTGTTGAAACCAAACCATTAGTGTTACAATTCCATTGATAAAATCTGCCTTTAATCTGCCCCACATTTATTAAAGGCATAATATATTGTGTCAATTTTAGCTCTTGTTCAGTTATTGTCAAAAGGTCCTTCCTGGATGGAAAAGTTGAGCTTCCAAATCTTGGCAGCCATCATTAAACCAGATGTCTAAATAACCCTAGACATATTACAATTCCATCTTATATTTTTCTGCAATTCATTGTGATGAAGACCGGTGGCTTAATATTGTAGTTTGCTATTGTGGAAACGTATGCATTTACTCCAGCATCTCTCCAAATTTGGCAGAATCATCGAGTATGGTGCTGTTGATAATTAGTTGACTTGCTTTATAGTGGTCTTAAAGTTTATACTTCTATAGATGGATCCCTATAAAAGCATAAAGAGTGAGGTCACTTTGAAGCATGTTTAATTGTGTGTCATAAGTACCACAATCAATTGTTATGACATTTGGAATGAGATGGGTTGGAATAAGGACAGAACTTCAAAATAGCCAGCAAAAATATTAAACCACCTATCATGATTAATTGAGACAAACCGTTGAGATCCCCACCCTAAAATCATTTATACACTTGCTGGGCCTGAACAATTTAAGGCAGGTGCAAATTAGGCCCTTGCTTGAGTGAAAATGCCACATTCTGCCGTGCAAATTGTATTCGGTCTTTTTCAAACTTAACCAGATTGTTGATATTGATGAAAGCTCAGACATCTCCGAAACCACTTATTCCATTATTTGTGTTTTTGGGGCCTTAGGGACCAGTCATCCATGATTTCCACCATGGCTAAACTAAGGTCAAATTTAAGGACATTTATCAAACAACATATTGTCACTCATTCCATTCTAGTTAAATATCATATACATGTTCCTGTTGTTGGCCTCCCATCAAGTGTGTGTTTTTCGTTGTCATCAAATATTTAAAATGGCCACCACGATAACCCAAAGTTTACAGAGTTATGTATCGGAAACATGTTTCATGAATTAAACCTCTATCATGTTCATGTTTTTGAATCACATCATACCAGTAGAACGTCTACAGGCACAAGTGGGCCTCTTGTTTGTTTAAGTTTTGAGTGGTGGGGAGGTGGAGGGGGTGGGGGTGTAATAAACTTTTTGTTGTATTCAGTATTACCATGTCCGATCTTCATCAAACTTTAACAGCACCTTCCTCTCACCAAGCACTGACCTTACCCTGAAAAGTAGGTCACCTTGATCTACTTTCTCCAAAACATGCGTTGCGTTAACCTTTTTGTTTAAGTTTCAGTGGGGGAGGTGGTGGAGAGGGAGGGGGGAGAGGATGAGAAAAAAACTTTTTGGTATATCTCAGTATTACCATGTCCGATCTTCATCAAACTTTAACAGCACCTTCCTCTCATCAAACACTGACCTTACCCTGAAAACTAGGTCACTGTGACCTGCTTTCTCCAAAATCTGTGCTATAAAATTAAAGCATCCTCCCACTTGCAAAACAATCTATTTAGAATAGCACTATTAAATAGTTTTACAAAACACACAGGCACTTATCTTTCACATTTTGGAAAACCCAGCTTGAACGCCACCAGGCGTTTATCTCTTGTTAAAGTATTTATATGACAAATTATTCAATTAAAATGTGCAAGTTGCCGTCTCAGATTACGATTTTTGTCTCGCCTTTTAGAAGAAGAAAAAGAGACATAGGTGTTGCTTTTCCGGAGGCGGCGGTGGCGGCGGCGAAGGCGTCCACATTCAAGTTTTGCGTTTAGGTAATTTTCTCACAAACTGCCTACCGTAGACCTCTCAAACTTTGCTTATAGTTGTATCCTGGGTGATACATCGCAACGTGACAAAGCAAATGTGGAAGTGACCTTGATCCTCCAAGCAAAGGGCAGATACATTAATAATATTTAGGTTCAACTTTTGCGTTTAGGTCACTTTTTCACAAACTGTATGCACTAGACCTTTAAAACTTTGCTTACATCACAACTTGACAAAGCAAATGTGGAAGTGACCTTGAACCTCCAAGCAAAGGGCAGATAATTTATTAATTTTACCTTCAACTTTTCCGATGAGGTCAATTTCGCGCAAACTGTATGCACTACACCTTTCAAACTTTGTTTATAGTTGTATTTAGGGTGGTACATCGCAACGTGACAAAGCATATGTGGTTGTGACCTTGACTCTCCAAGCAAAGGGCAGATAACTTTAATTGTTACATTTACATCACTTTCTCATGAACTATAATTATGCACTAGATGTTTTAAACCTAATTTATCTACCAATCAACCAACAATCCAGCACCTATCTATCAACCAATCATCCGACCAATCTACCTACCTACCTACCTACCATTTAACCAACCAATCCACCTACCTACCATTCAACCAACCACTCCACCTACCTACCTACCAACAAATCCATCTACCTACCTACCAATCAACCAACCAATCCACTGATCTATATACCAATCAACCAACCAATCCACCTACCAACCAACCAATCCACCTACCTACCTACCTACCTACCAATCAACCAACCAATTCACCGCCCTACTTATCAATCAACCAACCAATCCACCTTCCTACCTACCAGTCAACCAACCAATCCACCTACCTACCTACCAATCGACCAACAATCCACCTACCTACCAGTCAACCAACCAATCCACCTACCTACCAAACAATCAACCAATCCACTGCCTACCTACCAATCAGCCAACCCACCTACCTATCAGTCAACCTACCCCTACCTACCAACCAACCAATCTACCTACCTAGCCACCTTCCTACGAAGCAATCTTCCTACCCACCTTCCGACCAATCTATCTACCACCTACAAACTATTTTTCTGTTTATAGTAACAATGAACTTGACTTTTGAACATAAATGACAAAGTATAATTTTAAGCTTTTCTGTGAGCGATACCTTGACAGTTTCATAAAAATCCCTAAAGGGAACTAGAATTGAGTGTAACCAAATTCCGGGGTGGAAAAATTTGGAAAAATTTGGAAAAATTTAAAATTTGGAAAAATTTGGAAAAATCCACTCGTCCTGCAGGACAAGTGGAAGCAAAAAGCTACTCGCCCTTACCAATTTATCACTCGCCCTGCAGCATATGACCTGAACATTATTTTCACCACTATATAGTAAGCTACAATAAGTTCATTTGTGTACTCAGACACTGTAGTAGCTGACAGGCAGTATGTGGATATTTTATTGTTATTCAAATAAAGCGCCATATTATCTAACAACACATTTAATATTATGGTCTGCAACCTGTTCTCGTACACCGTCACAGGCAACCGTCATTAAGATTTATTCCCTTCCATGCAGACATTCGTCGGGGAGTGGGCAAAAAAAATAAGCGCGGAGAATTAACTTCTACAACAACAACAATATTCTGCTGAACTTCACTTCAGTATTTTGTCTCCATTGGACCAATAATAGACGCCAGAACTAATTAATAGCGGTTGGGAACTACGCTTGTTGTTCAGCCATACCCGTTCTGATTCACCGACACTCACGCCGAATCCGCTTGCAGACTTTCCGAACAGTGACCTGATGTCTGTTTGTTTACCCGCCATGTTAACGGTGTCGATATAAAAAAACCAGTGTGACTGGTTAGCGATATATTGCATCACACTCCAATTGATTTTAGCGTGAATTGAATCACAGTCTATATGACACGTGGTTTACCTGGTAACAAACAAACACCTGTTAATCTGGGTCCTGCAAACGACAATACGGAACAAAATAATGCATCGGAAATGATCCAGATTTGAAATCTTACAAATATTGCAACATCGTGTTTGAACGCTAGTTTAACTTAAATTTTATAGTGCAAAAAGTCACTCGCCCTGTCGGACGACCAGATGCCAAATGTTACTTGTCTGCAGGCAGCTTGCACTCGCCAATGCGAGCGGGCGAGTGGAATTTTACACCCCTGATTTATAGTAACCATTTTATAGTAACCTTGATCTTGACTTGAAGAAATGACTTGTGTTGGTTGAAAAACAGTTCTAAGTTCTATTAGCCAGTAATTCTTGTGAAGTTTTGTTAAAACAGTTCAAGGGAAGCAAAAATAGAATGCGACTCAGATCAACGGATGGAGTGCTGCTATCTGTGGCTTTTATACAAATTTGGAAAAATATACGTTTCCAATTAATGTAACCGAATGCATGAAATAATATACTGAAAAAAATAAGTTTAGAAAGCCCTTATATGTATCTATCTTAAAAAAATGTAATGTAATTTTATAATGTGAAGTTTTTGAAAACATTGGTAATGCCATCGTGTGATATTCTTTTACACTGTTTCTGTGTGTTCCCAATGTTAAGTACCAGAAGTTAAATCACATTTAAAAAGTACAAATATGGTAAAGAGCATGATTAAACTTTATTAAATAACTGTTCTGAGTCTCAATTTATAACTAGAAATGTTTCCATGGGACACGGATGCCCCAACTTAAAACAATTGGTGTAAAACGTAAAATTTGATGAAAAAGGGGGCCAAAATTCCGGTAATACTGGGTCGATTTTGACGCCGAAACGATATGCACATCTTGACATCATAGGTAAGCATCCTGTAAAGTTTCGAAGCAATTTGTTGAAAAGTGTGGGAGGAGATGGACAAAAAACTTTTCTGGAAGGACGGATGGACGGACGGACATGGCTAACGCTATATGCGCCTTCACCATGGTGGGGGCATAAAAAACCGCAAAACCAGTTAATAATTTTGTCATTATAAAGACATAACTTGGTCATTATAAAGATATAATGAACCAAAGTTTACAATTTGTGAAATTACCTCCCTTTACATGGATGTAATTTCTGCATAGCTGGAAAATTTAAACACTTTGCTATTTTTTTCACTTATATCATTTGAAAATAATGCCTAATATGTACTCCATAATTGTGTTAAGTTATTTATTAAAAGATGGTACACTAGAGGAATAAAATATATTGAGCAAATCTTTGATTACAGAAAAAACAGATTTTTACACGTTTAAGGACTTTAGAGAACTATATCAGGTTCCTGAAGCTGACTTTTTAAAATATGCATCAATAATAACATGTATTCCAAAGGAATGGAAAATGCAACTTAAAAACGAATGTATTAATGAAAATAGAAATGAGACTATGCTAGAAAAACTTCTTGGCTCGAAACAAACAAACAAGTTTCTATATGACTTTCAAGTAAAACAGGATTATACAACAAATAATAAACCACAACTAAAATGGGAAAATTTATTTCAAAATATTAGTGGGAAAATGTATATACTATAGCAATAAAAGCAACAATTAATACAAAACTAAGAAACTTTCAATACAAGTATGTTATGAGAATAATTCCAACAAACAAATCTCTGCTCAAATTCAAGATGGTCAACTCAAATCTGTGTGAGTTTTGTAATATGAATATAGAATCAGTAAACCACCTTTTCTGGGAATGCATGCATACGCAACATTTCTGGTCAGAACTTTCCTTATATCTAAAAAGCATACACTTGAACTTACCTTTGGACTTAAGAACAATCTCATTCGGAAATCGAAAAAACAGATAATATGGTAAATGTAAAAAATTTCATTATAATTAGTGCAAAATATTTTATTTTTACAAACAAATGTTTAAAAACAGTGCCAATGTTTTGCAGATATAAAAACTTGATATAGACAAATTGAAATCGAACGACAAATAGCTATGAACCGAGATAAACTAGAAATTCACGATAAAAAATGGCAAAACTTCCGAGACCACTGACGTACACTATGTTTTAATATATTATACGTATTATTATTGCATATATCAAACTTAAAGAAAGTGACAAACTACTTTACAGACATAAAAAGGGAAAGCATTATCTATTGTTCTATCCTTTTTCATCTTATTACTGTCCTTTTCACCTGCTGGTAAAAACTTCCTTCTTATCTCTTTCTACTGATTTTTGTATAAATCTATCCTCCTCTTTTATCATCTTCCTCCTTTTCTTTCTTTTAAAAACTCTCTTAACCATAAACATAAATTATTTCATCTATGTTTATAATGTACTGAATTGTAATAACATGTCATGTACCAAATGATGAAATAAAATAGTTTATTACAAAAATAATTGTTAAGTATATTGCCCATGACCTCAACCACACATCGTCTCGAATATGAGCAATGGGATATACGACGTTATGTGGGTTAATTGTATTGTAGATGTGATATAAAAGCTCTTCATCTTGTGCGTCATGTAAATGTTGCAGTGTGGAAATTTTTAGATAATACATACGACCTTTGGATGAAATGATTATCAAATATGGGTATTCTATTAAAGATGTAGTACTGAAAAAGTATGAATGAAAGAATGGGGTTTTACGGCGCACCAACACATGAAGCCTCATTAACTTCCAGCCACAGAAAAGCTTGTTTCCAAGACACAAGATAGTCTTTTCGGTAACATTGTTACTATCGTGGAGCTTATTCACCGGGTTTTCCGATTCAACCTGTCGAACTGCATTAGAGACGATGTCCTCGATTATCGTCTTTACAAAATTCTCCGTATTCAACGTGAAAAAGCTCAGAATTGAGCTATTTGGTGCTATGGGAGATTTTTTCCTTCCACGCGATGACATTTTAGTGGGTGATTTATCCTGAAAACGCTTGAATTTTATTGATGGTTAGTGGTAAAAGCCAGTTGATTATGTGGGATCTGCTGGGATGTTAGGACTATTGTAGCAAGTCTTATACTTAGGCTTCTAAATGAATGGAAATTGTCATACCTTTTATTATAAACTCTTCCCAACTATGTTAAGATGAAACAGTTTGACTAAAAATAGTTTAAATAAAACAAAGCTTAACCAATTTTATAGAAATGAAAATGCCAGGATTAAATCTTGAAAAATGCCAATAGGTTGTGTTTAACCTAAGTGGTCTAACTGAATGGAATGAGAAATTAGAATTAAATCCGACTATTTTATTCTCTTTTCGGAAAAAACCCATAAAAGTCGTCCTCCCATAGCACACAAAATGCCCGTCTTTTACTACTAACCCGGTGAACTCGGAAAGCGCCCAGACAACTCAGATGACGCAAATAATAGTCTGGTTTAGTGACGCTTTATACTGCTCGGTACGAGAGTTAATTGGTTTTACCGATAATACAAGTGGAGACAGTCAATTTGTTTTACCGGATGTTTACATGTGAAACTTATACGCCAGGAAATGAAAAGTTTTGAGTGAACGTTAAATAGCTTGCATATCCAGTACGCATGTCTAGAAAAATAATTGCGGATGGGAGAAACCCCAGGTCCAAAACGAGGCCGCGCATTGATATGCGCAGCACATATTAAGCGTTTAAATGATAGCGATAAAGAGTAATGTTTGTTTAATCCGTATTTAAAGAAAAATAATTGCCAGCTCATATATGAATGGGTAAAAAACATATTTTTCCTACACCAGACAGTTCTAAAGCTGTAAGCAAGCGGGGGAAAATGGGTAAAATGGCTTAGAAAATACTTCAGCAGGTGAGCAAGGGCATCTTTGGCGGAATACCTGGAATTCCTCAAAATCACATGACAAGGTTCGCACAGCCTTAAAAAGTCCTTAAATTCTTAAAAAATATCATTAAAGGTCCATCATCAGTCGATTAATTATACAATAGGAATAATATCTGACATGTCTGACGTAGTTTTAAAAATTAACAAAAAAAAAAATCGCTGGTATTTTAATCATTGCCGGTAATAAAATAACATTCGTGCACCTGTACTGTATCTCGGTCTATCATGGTTGCCGCTATACCCGTTTATATGAATCGGCTGTTTTCATTGGATATTGTATTTCTACAAACCAATCACTGTTACCGTTACACTTGTTTTTTCCTCTTATCAAAATGCACATGGCCCCCACTCACTGAAAAATCAATCATGGCTGGCAAATGTTTGTTTAACCAGAACCGGTTAGCGAAGTCAGGGGAGACGAGCACAAAGAGGGCCTCTTGTTTTGATTCATGTTCAGTTACACATATTATATTTATTGTGAGTTTGTTGTGTTTTAATTTGATTTAATTGTTGGAAAAAGTGAAAACAAATACGTATCCACATGCGTGCCTCACTACTAGACTGGTTCCACTTTATAAAGCGCGCCGTTGACTATGACCGTTTGTTGCATAAAGCGTGTAATTTACGTTCTATAAATAGACGTGGTTTCTCGATTAAATTGCTAGTACTACACAGCAAAACAATGCCAGTGAATCGCATGCTGTGTGAGTCTGGTTGTAAATATTTAAACAAAATGATGACAAGCTGATAGTTCATCGCAATCACGGCCCTGCCAGAACAGCTTCAAAATAAGGTAGACACATTTTTCCAAATACCGATAAGGGTACGTTTTTTTTTTAAATGGGTAAATATCGGTTCCCAGTGAAACGGATAAGGGTACGATACCAGCACCGGGTACTGGTGTCCTACCCTACTTAGGAATGAGATATTGTAATGAAACTTCATGGGTAGGTAGCTTATTTGAAAATGAAGCTTGGGACTGCATTTGGGGTCACTGGGTTCAAGAACACTGTTACTTAAAATAGAGCAACTGTTTCTGCTCATTAACTTTAAATAGGAATGATTGGCTTGTATGAAAAGTAAGTTTGGGATTGCATTTATGGTCACGGCCAATGTCACTGTTGCTAAAAAAATGCAGGTAGGTGACGTGTATTGCTCTGCAATACTTGAGTATCTTTTGCAATACTCGAGTATCTTCTCTTTTTTTTTCTTTTTTTTTTGAAGAAATAAAAATGGCCGGGGTGGCATAAAAAAAACAGGGCAGAGATGATAATTCAGCAATTAATTTATTATACCAAATCAAGGAATAAGAGTTTATATACTCCGATCATTATCCCAGTCCATATCGAGTTTTGAGTGGAAGTTATGTCTATTGCAATTGAGTTTCCTTTTTCTTTAAATATTGTTTACAGTTTATTTTTTTCGTCAAACCATTTAAGTACCGTGATACCATAGAACACCATGCTAATGTACACTGGAAACCCCAGGGGTCGTGGGTTCAAATCTCATTGGAGGAATATTTTTTTTATTTTTTTTTATCTCCATTAGAAACCTTGGTTCATGGGTTCAACTTTTTGAGTGGAAGTTATTTCTATCTCTTACATTTCTTGTCCTAGCTCAACCAGATTTGGCCATGAGCTTCTTTATAGTAGTGGCACCTGGTGTATTCCTCCACCAGTAGAAGCTGGAAAAGTCGCCATATGACCTTAGCTGTTGATGCAACTATAAATTTGAATCCAATGAGACACATTTCCCCATGGGTAAGTATTAACATAGTAACCATGTTCAAACATCGTACCAATTAATTTTGGGGTTAGTAGCTCAAAGGTTACGGTCAAAGTAACCTGTGCGTGAAAACAATTTTGCGAGAGTTTATTTACTTTTATACCTACAATCCTGAAACTTAATAGAAATGTTATTCATTTTTGCAGCAATGACCCTTATTGATTTTATGGTTAATAGTTAAATGTCAAGGTCACTGACATCATAAAATTTATATAGAATTCCCACTGTTATTGATGAACTATTTGACCTACACTCTTATTTGACCTACAATCTTGAAACATTTTTACAAAAAGCACTCTTGTTAAAACAGTTTTTTTGTCAGAAGGTCAAAGGTCAAGGCTATATTGACCGGACACCTAGAAAATGCTTTTAACAGAAAAAAAAGGAAATTGGCATATAATGCCCTGTTAGATGGAAGAAAATAATGTGTTTTTCCTAAACAAGAACACGACCAAACAAAATGGAATTGAGAGATTTTGAATATAAAGCATAACAAGTGCTGTGTATTGCAGAAAACCCACCAAAACGCAAAATTAAAAAGTGGGAGGCATATCCTGCAGGTGATAACACAATACGCAAAACTATTTAAAGCTAGGGTAGTGAAACCACACATAACAAATGGAAGCACTATTAGAGTCTGTCTGCCACTTTATATGGCAACTTATTCCTTACCTTAACCACCTAACCACTTTCCCCAACTCTATTATCCTAATCCTAAACAGCAGCTATACCCAAACCATAAACTTGACCAAAATACTAACCCACTAACTTCACCCTAATCTCACCATAACCTAGTATATTCATGGAGAAATAAGTTGCAGACAGATTCTAAATTCTAGCCACATAACAGCTTTCCTAGTAATATTAGCAATCTAAAATTACTTTCAGGCAGTACTGTCAACAAACATAAATGTTGTGCTGAAAGATGCTCAAAGATCGGCAGCCGTATGTATAACTACCAGATTGCACAAAATGACATACTATGAATAGAGATATAAGATGTGAAAATATAGGATTTTTTCGGAAACTACAACGGCCAGAGATTTGATATATTGCATTTACTATAAGCTTATGGTCCTTTACCAAGTTTGTTCACATTTTGCCCCGCCCCGCCCCAAGTGATTTGGACTTTTTCATGGCCTCTGGATCATAATTTTTATTTCAGTGATCCTAGCAAAATTTCAGGTCGGCCAGAAATTCAAGATGGCCGCCACAGCTAAAAATAGATTTTTAAAAAAGAAGTTTGTAGCGACTACGTCTTGAAAACTATAAGTGATATTGATATGGGACTTTTTGTAAAATGATCAGCATGACATGATGCTTATCAGAGTCAAACATTATTTTGATTCCACGTTAAACATTGCTGCCAGTGGCCATCTTTGTTTACATAGAGTTATATGATGAAAACTTGTAGCGACTACTCCTCTGAAACTACTTGGCGGATTTTCATGAAACTTCATAGGATTGTTGCTCTTGATGTCTAATTGATCCTAGCAAAGTTTCAGGTCGGCCGGAAATTCAAGATGGCCGCCACGGCTAAAAATAATTTTTCAAAAAACAAGTCTGTAGCGACTACTTCCTGAAATCAAAATCAATCAGTAGAGCTTCAAGGTCATTGACCTCTTGTTTAATATTTCCAGATTACCCTAGCAGCAAATAATTTTTCCGCGGAAAATGGTGGACAAAATCCGTGGAAATCCAAATATTCCATGGAACATAATTATTTCCGCGGAATTTTTATTTTCAGTGAAGCCTGCAGAATTCCGTGGAATTCTTTCCGAATACTCCGTGGAAATCTACGGAAAAATGAAAGATTCCACGGAATCTTGAAAGTTTCCATGGATTTCCACGGAATCTTAATAGTTTCTGTGGATTTCCGCGGAATCTTCAAAGTTTCCATGGATTTCTGCGGAATCTTTGTTTTTTTTGCTGTTATCTTTCCTTCTCTTTTTTTTTGTTACTTAGTGATTGGGAGGATAGAAAATAATTCAGAATACTCCGCGGATTTTTTTTCCGTGGATTTCCATGGAATTTTACAGTATTCCATGGCATTTCTAGAGACGGGAACTTGGAAACCACTGAGATCCCCACCCTATAACCATATATACACTTACTGGGCATGAACAGACGAATACAAGCACCCAACCAGCATAGACCCCGGACTCCTTCCCCACCCCTGGTGACATCGCCCCTGGGTCATCACTTGTAAACCGTTGAGATCCACACCCTATATCCATATATATTTTAAGATCCTTATTATTATAATGTGTATATAATATATGTGAACATTATGAAATAAATTTTGTTTAAACCAACCCTGGGGACATAGCCTCTGGATCATAATTTGGAAACCGTTAAGATCCCTACCCTATAACCATATATACACTTACTGGGCATTAACAGACGGATACAACCAGCCAACCACCGTAGACGCTAGTCTTCTTTCCCACCTTTGTGGACCTAGCTCCTGGGTCAAACTTTACAAATAATTTGATATTTTTAGCTCGACTGTTCGAATGGTGACAAATTACATTTATGTGTTGATAGTCTCTTAGCATCAGGTTAATGTTTACGCCCGCATTTCTTAACATGTAAATAACTTCAACATATTTTATCCAGTCATCATCAAACTTATGATAAATGGGACGATGATCGTATCTATTGAGATCAAAATCATTGGATGAAAGGTCAAGGTCGCAAAGGGGTCAAAGATCAAATGCATAGACATATACTTTTAACATATTTTCTTCAAATTTTCAACTTGCATTATGTATCCTTTGAAAGGGTTATTATCAAATTACCTCTGTGTCATCACAGAAAAATTGTGGCCCTTGATTTAATGAAAATTCCAATGTTTTCCTTCTTGACACATCCAGCTCGCCCCTTTGTCTTCACTTTTTTTTTCTGCTGGTATGCCGAGTGTTTCATTTCTTGTTTTCTGAAAATTCGAATAGTCGAGCTGCGCTGTTCTCAGACAGCTCTTGTTGTTTCCCCTCCCGTGACCATGGTCAGATTGTTATGGGTAGGTAGGTAGGTAATTCTTTTTTTGTAGCGACAACTCCTCTGAAACTACTGGATGGATTTTCATTAAACAGAAATGTTGCCCGTGATGTCTAGTTGATCCTAGCAAAAAATCATGTTGATGTGAAATTCAAGATGGCTTCCAAAGCTAAAAACAGATTTTTAAAGAAACAAGTTTGTAGCGACTATTTCTTGAAAACTATAAGTGATATTGATATGGGACTTTTTCTAAAATGATCAGCATGACCTGATGCTGGTCCTTGTCGATGGTTTTGATTCACTGTTAAACATGGCTGCCAGCGGACATCTTTGTTTACATAACAATCATGGCCGACTGATATGGTGATCAAACCTTAGCAAGGTAACACAGGTAAATTATGTAACAAAGGTAAATTAAACAAATGAATATAGAATGTGTTCATTAACATGAAATAGCATTTAAATTGCACACACACTGAATAAGAAATACATAATACACAAATTTCAATATGAATTACCTGCAAATATATATAATAAACACATATTTAATGAAATTCTCCAAACCAGTGATGGAAGGGATACATCTGAATAAGACCGAACAACTTTCTTTAAAACAAATGTAAAACAAATTTCCACAAATACCAGATATGTATACATGAATGGAGATAACTATACACTATACATATGTGTATCAAAGGAGATAAATATAAAATAGAAAACATAATTGTAATCATAAACTAATTTTCTACGTTATTGAAACATATATAGTATCTAGTTCAATAATATTTAACGTCGGGATTATAACCATCAATTTTCAACGTTTTTTATGCTGTTTTTAGTTCTACTGGCCTAAGGCCAGCAGAGCTTATGGGAAGTTGTCCCTCGTCCGTCCGTCTGTCCGTCCGTCATTAACTTTTGTCTCGTTAAGACGATAGGGCCTTCATTTTTCATCTGATCTTTACCAAACTTTACCAGATTGTTAATAGCCATTTTTCATCTGATCTTTACCAAACTTTACCAGATTGTTGATATCAATAAAAGCCTTGTATGTAGATATGTTATAGTAAGCGGGACAATTCCCATTCACTAATACTGGCTGTTTGTAGACGGCAAACTTCAGATGTAGATAATAGTAAGCTGTTTGTAGACGGCAAACTTCAGATGTAGATATGTTATAGTAAGCGGGACAATTCGCATTCACTAATACTGGCTGTTTGTAGAATTTGATGAAGAGAGGAATCTGCTACTGTTGATGGCATATGGTAGTAAACGGGACAATTCCCATTCAAAACTGTTGACTGCTATGGACAGCAAGAGTGCATTGGAGAACACCTGATGTATATATTGGATAGCAAGTGGGACAATTCCCATTGGCTAAATTCATTTAATGTCGTAATCAGATTCTGACAAATTTATAGTAAGCGGGACAATTCCCATCACTAATTTTAACTGTTGTATTGCACAACATACTTGGTTGTCAAAGACATAAATGTAAGCGGGACAATTCCCATTCACTCTTGTAGACAACTTCACATTGCAAACCGAAACTGCAACAATATCAGTCTATAATGTTAATACAAGTCTCTGTATTTTAACAAGCCACAATCTGGCAATTTCATTACGGGGATGTACACCATCCAGATATAATTGTCGCGTATTAAGAAAAAATATTTTGTTTTTTTTGCTCGACTGATCAGAGATTGGCAGAGCTTATGCCGTGGTGCGGTGTCCGTCCGTCCGTCCATCTGTCTGTCCGTAAACTTTTATTTGTAGCAACTCCTCTGAAACTACTGGATGGATATTCATGAAACTTTACAGAAATGTTGCCCATGAAGTCTAGTTGATCCTAGAAAAAAGCGTGTTGATGTGAAATCCAAGATGGCCACCAAAGCTAAAAATAGATTTTTAAAATACAAGTTTGTAGCGACTACTTCTTGAAAACTATAAGTGATTTGGACTTTTTCTAAAATTATCAGCATGACATGATGTTGGTCCTTGTCAAAAATCGTTTTGATTCGACAATAAACATGGCTGCCAGTGGCCATCTTTGTTTACATAGAGTTATATAGGAAAAACTTGTAGCAACTACTCCTTTGAAACTACTTGGCAGATTTTCATGAAACTTTACAGGAATGTTGCTCTTGATGTCTAATTGATCCTAGCAAAATTTCAGGTCAGCCAGAAATTCAAGATGGCCACCACAGCTACGTATAAGTGATATTGATATGGGACTTTTTCTAAAATGATCAGGATGACATGATGTTGATCCTAGTCGAACATTATTTTGATACGACGTTAACCATGGCTGCCAGTGGCCATCTTTGTTTACATAAAGTTATATAGTAAAAACTTGTAGCGACTACTCCTCTGAAACTATTGACGGGTGTTCATGAAACTTCACAAGAACACTGTAGGGATCCGTACACCGGATCTTGGTCAAGACCCCGTTCACTAGTACGGAGTTTTGGTCAGCCATGTTGTAGAAAACGTACGGATAACAACAGCAAATGTAGGTTAACCACGTTTTTCTCCTATTTTTGTTCATTTTATATGAATAATCAGTATTGCTATATGGTGCGGAAACATTTCCTCGTTCAAATATTACCGTACATTGTTGACATATTACTTTCAATGCTACAATTCGGATCAAAGAAAAACAATTGTCGGTGCTGAAATTCGCCCAAAGTACCCTTCAGCAATAAATATCTCATTAATATTCAAGTTAATGAAAATTTTGAATTGGCAGATTTTATTTGTTTTTCCAATATATGTGCATGTTCAAATGTTGAACTTCATTCATCCGAAATTGACCGAGATATGAATCGAAACAAAATTAATGTTTGTGTACGGGGTCTTGGGCACTTGTGTACGGAGTACTGCAAATATTCTCTTTTAACTGTACGGAGTTTTGCTTTAAATATATTGTATGAAACTATGGTTTTAATGGTACTTGCATTTCATGTAATACATAAAACATTCATTGAATGTTTGTAAACAGTCAATGTAGTGTCATTAGAACTGAATCAACGTAGATTTCCTTGAACAGATATAATCATGCGAGCTATATAGATAATTAACCCATGCCGTTATCTATATTATGTGTTGTCAATGTAGTTTAAGAACCAACTTTACATTTTCTATTAACATGCTTAGGAAAGTTTGACATAGTTTGGATGTCAGTATGGGGCATAGAATTAATTTTAACCTGACAGGCAAACTGTTTGAAAAAAATACGGTAAGGATTTTTAACGCCCGTGGGAGGTATAATAATACTTTATTTAAACAATATTTTATTCAAGTACTGAATGGGATTGGACAAGAGGCAATGCCTATGTAAGACCTCTCCCATATCAAGGTACATATAAACAATAAATTCATATCAAACATAACATAACATGTGGAATTGTAGTACAGTTTGCATATATTGGTTTGACAATTAACTTAGAATCTTTGAAACATGTGTACCGTGATTGTTTAGTATTAACACTTTGTACTGTCAGAAAGAATTTAAGTGAGAAAAAAAAGAGAATCAACAGAAAGAAAATCATACTGGAAACCAATACGAAATATATATAAAAATGTATCGATTATTACAAAATATAATGGTTTTAGTATGAGTTTCTGTAACCAATAGTTAATTTTGGAATTTAAGATAACTGAGAAAACAGACAAACAAAAAAATAAAAATTACAATAAAAAAGGAAGAAAGATGATAAAATATAAAAAAAACTTCTAGCATTGTGACAAAACATATCTGAAAATACAATAGTATATACATACATATACATATGTACATGTACATACATCTATAATTCTACGAAAATCCCCTTGTACACTTGATGTATTTGTGGACGATAAGTACAATTTCTGAGTTCGTCGTATCGTTTAGTATCAAGTCAATGTTGATATGCGTGACATCAACAAGATTGGCTAGGGTATCAAGTAAGTCATTTCTGAATTGGTTATACAGTGGACAGTTGAAAAAGAAATGAGTATTGTCCTCACATGGATTGCCACATTTCGGACATACTGCTGAATCTGTCAAGAAGTGGTCAAATAAATGCGTATTTAGATTACTTGAGTTATTTCTTAATTGACAATGGATGATGTTATCATTCCTATTTCCTATATTATAGTGATATGGTCTGTCAGTCCTATGTTCAATAGCCTTAAGTTTATGCTTAAATTGTTCAACAGATGGTGCATTTTTAGCTTCAACTTGGACGCTCTCTTATAGATCAGATTCTCACTGTGTACAGTTATCCCATACTGAATCTCCATATTCAAGTATAAGTCTTATAAAGGCGATATATATTTTCAATAGAGAATGTCTGTCAAGTTTGTACTTAAGCATTCTTAGAATGTTAAATCGTGCACATGCTTTTTCGTATATATTTTCTAATTTTTTTTGGGACCAAGTTGCATTGGACTGAATTGTTAATCCAAGGTGGCAATGTGACGCTACGTCTTGTACTACATCATTATCAAAGTAGACTGGTGGGTGGTTATAGTTTCTTCTAGTGCAAACAAGGCTTTTGGTTTTTTTAGGATTAAATGTAACAGCCCATTTTTTTGACCATTCAGATATTTTGCAAAGATCATTTGTAAGAGAGTTGGCACATACTACTGGGTTTTTATCAACTACAACTAAAAGAGAAGTGTCATCAGCAAATAACCGTACATCATTCAATAAGTCATCTGTGATGTCATTTATATAAAGCAGAAATAGAAACGGACCTAAAACAGAGCCTTGCGGAACACCTGCATCTATAGTACTGAAGCTTGAAGAAAATCTTGAAGAAAATCCATCTAGGACTACTTTTTGCTGCCTATACATAATGAATCATTGATACCATATTTAGCTAATTTAAAAAGCAACCCAGCATGCCATACTTTGTCAAACGCAAAATATAAATCGTACATCTTTCCCAGCGTCGAGGTTGCTTATTATGTTATTATATATTTCTATGAGCTGATTTACTGTAGAGTCTCTAGGTTGAAAGCCTGCCTGGCATTTGCACAGAAGGTTATTCGTTTTGATATAGTTGAACAATCGTTTAAATACGATTTTTTCCATCAATTTGCAAATAATACTGGTAATGGATATAGGCCTATAATTGCCCGGCATGTCAGGTTCTCCCTTGCCCTTAAAAATAGGAGTTACAATCGCCTATTTCCATTGGTATGGTACTTTTCTAGTGGACAATGACAGATTAAAAAGTCGCGTCAATGGAGCAGCGATGCTATTTAAAACTAATTTCAACACCTTTGGGCTAATCATATCTGGGCCTGGAGGTTTCGATAGTTTCAAGATTTTCAATTGATCAATTACTTCCGTTTCATTTATAATAAAGTCATTCATTTTATAGTCAGTGCGATTATGAAAAGTAGGTAATTCCGGTTCATGTTCAATATGAGATGAAAAGGAAGAATTCAATGCGTTTGCTTTGTCTACTGGATGTATTAAAATACGACCGTTATTTTTAATTGGAAAGTTTGGTTGAGTTACTTTGTTCAATTTAGAGATCGATTTTACGCCACCATTTACCCGTGGGGATTGATTTATCAGTTAACTGGGATGTAAGTTTTGACTTGTATGATTCCTTAGATTCGCGGATTAAAGCAATTACCTCATTTCTAAGTTGAATAAACATTGACCAATATAATGGATTGTTGTAAATGAGAAAAAAATTTATATGACGTTAACTGTGGTCACAATGAGCTAAAATTGGACAACTGTATCAATTCTAACAGACAATAATATACGTCTGGACTTAGTTTGTAGTACATGTAGTTATTTGGAATAAGTACGGAGTCTTTCTCAAGAATCACCCCTTTTAAGTTTTAGTTTTCTACATTTTTTCGTCTTAACAAATAATGTCTAAGAATTACTACAAATATAAGTAAATAACTTCAGTGCAGAGCAGCGAAAACAATCTTAGCATTGCAAAACTCCGTACAGTACATGGACAAGACTCCGTACACAAATCAGCGTCTTTTTATATGAATTAGTTACGCTGGGCACGTTTTGTTTCGATTCATATCTCGGCCAATTTCGGATGAATGATGCTGAAATTTTGAACATGCACGTATATTGGGAAAACAAATAAATCTGCCAATTCAAAATTTTCATTAACTTGAAAATTAATGAGATATTTATTGCTGAAGGGTACTTTGGGCGAATTTCAGCACCGGCAATTGTTTTTCTTTGATCCGAATTGTAGCATTTAAAGTAATATGTCAACAATGTACGGTAATATTTGAACGGGGAAATGTTTCCGCAACATATAGCAATACTGATTTTTCATATACATGAACAAAAATAGGAGAAAAACGTGGTTAACCTACCTTTGCTGTTGTTTTCTACAACATGGCTGACCAAAACTCCGTACTAGTGAACGGGGTCTTGACCAAGATCCGGTGTACGGATCCCTACAGTGAAGAATGTTGCTCTTGATGTCTAGTTGATCCTAGCACAATTTCAGGTCGGCCGGAAATTCAAGATGGCCACCACGGCTCAACATAGATTTTTAAAAACAAGTTTGTAGCGACTACTTCTTGAAAACTGTAAGTGATATTGATATGGGACATTTTCTAAAATGATCAGCATGACATGATGTTGATCCTTGTCTAAATTCATTTCGATGTGACTTTAAACATGGCCGCTAGCGGCCATCTTTGTTTACATAGATTTATATAGTAAAAACTTGTAGCGACTGAAACTACTTGACACATTTTTATGAAACTTCACAGGAATATTGCTCTTGATGTCTAATTGATCCCAGATTTATTTTAGGTCGGCCGGAAATTCAAGATGGCCGCCATGGCTAAAAACAGATTTTTAAAAAAAGTTTGTAGCGACTACTTTTTGAAAACTGTAAGTGATATTGATATGGGACTTTTTCTAAAATGATCAGCATGACATGATGTTGATCCTTATCGAAATTATTTTGAATCGACATTAAACATGGGCGCCAGTGTCCATCTTTGTTTACATAGAGTTTGTATAGTAAAAATTTGTAGCGACTACTCCTCTGAAACTACTTGACGGATTTTCATGAAACTTCACAGGAATGTTGCTCTTGATGTCTAGTTGATCCTCGCACAATTTCAGGTCAGCCGGAAATTCAAGATGGCCACCACGGCTCAACATAGATTTTTAAAAACAAGTTTGTAGCGACTACTTCTTGAAAACTGTAAGTGATATTGATATGGGACTTTTTCTGAAACTTCACAGGAATATTGCTCTTGATGTCTAATTGATCCCAGATTTATTTTAGCTAGAGTTATATAGTAAAAACTTCAACTTGTAGCGACTACTCCTGAAACTACTTGACAGATTTTAATGAAACTACACAGGAATGCTGATCTAGCTATCAAAATCTATCAGTAGAGCTTCAAGGTCATTGACCTCTTGTTTTTGCTATTTTTGGTATCTTTCAATACATCTAATCTAAATTCTGTAACATTATGCTTCCATTAATTTCACGAACTTTTGCATTCAACTGCATTATTTTTTCTTCTAGAATTTTGTCATCTTCTATGAAGGAATCTGGATTTGGATGCCCTTTACTCCTAGAGGGCATTCCAGGAATATTACAGTTGCCTCCCTATTAGGCTCTAAAATTTCTCGCTTGGCATTTTCAAATGAAGCAATTATGTTTGCCACAACAGTATCAGTATTTCATACACAAATGAATTTTTTAGACCCAGGACCCTCCCTTCACTTTGTGGGAATGGGGCCAGGGCCCTCTGGGTGGGGATTTTTGTGTCGTTTTCATGGGAAAGGGGAATTCTAGCTTGTTAAATTCTGATGGTCACAAGATACTAGGTAACTGTAATAAATGTTAAATTTTTTCTTTATTTCAGTATATATATGCAGATTGCTATAGAAATAGAAACATAAACTGTATGAAAAATATTTAAGGATTGTGCATGCAAGGGTTCAAAAGTCAACTTTTGTATTTTTCATTTGCTGAAAAAACGAAGTAGAGCTTTTTCCAGCTGCAAGACAGTAAGGCTGTCAGCCCTTGCATGCACAATCCTTAAAATGTTATCTAAAGTAGCCTGTTTTAAACTGGTCCTCAACGGTGTACAAACACTATTCACTGACTGGAAAAGCTTTTTGAAGAATAAATCCTAATAAACTGTAAAACAACATGCGCCGAATTATATGCAAGTTTACTACGCAGTTTATCGCGAGTTTTGAACTGCCATTAAATGCGAAAAAAACATCTAAAATAACCCAATGTAATGGCGAAAACATATCAAGTCAGTTACCATAACTGCAGTAATAATTGGAAATATAAACATAATATATAATCAAAAGTATGTAAGAACACTAACTTCTGCATCTGACTGAGAGCATGATGTCTCTGGCTTTGCTTCGCAGACACGGTTATCCGCAGTCTGATCCTCGCTCTCTGAAACTATGTTCACTTTCGTCACGTCTGACGGGGTGCTAGATTGACTTTGAGGCAGTGCATCTAATGCCTGTTGTCTGAATATTATGTCCCCCCCCCCCCCCCCCCCCCCAACTTACAAAATGTATTGTCTGCTCCTCACTCTTCGCCTGGCTCTCCAGATACCTCCCCTTGCTGTCTGTCATCACAACACAAGGTCCAGTTGGTCTGTCTCGGTAAAGTCCACCTCAGCTTCAAACCTCAGAAGTTGCTTGCGAATTTTGAAAAGCGACATATTCTTTGATGATCAGTGTTATAGATAAGTGTAGGGTAAATGCTCTAGGTTATAATAGCGTAAATGTTTCTCCCATTCACTTCCATAGTAAAATTTCATATTTACTGACCTGTAGAAAAGTCAAACCTCGTTAGAATGCTGGTAAACTTACTTTGGCATGAAGACAAGTGTGTCTGCTCATGAAAATCAACCAGCAAAGTGGGTGCTTAA